>JACSYO010002158.1:1339747-1629747 GCA_016806645.1 Ophiodon elongatus
ATCCAAGCTGAAAAAAAGCTGCCATTCTCCAAGAAGCAGCAAGCTCCAAACCTTTCAGACCCCCTTTCAAAGCCGGCCAATGGTGAGTATTTGATTCTCAAAAGATTATGTAAGATTATGTTATCCAATTAGCCAATATTTTACGGCTGAAATCTGAAAGAGCACCGAGGCTCCCAATTCAGTTAATATCAGAGTGTTGTCCATGGGACTTTTATGACCTGCCTGGTGATAAACAGCTAAAGTGGTGAGTGTGTGTAGTACATAACAGTACTGTGCTGAAAAGGTTAGTGCAGTAAAAACATGTTTTTCTCTGTCAATGTTTTGTTCACATTAAAAAGGGGGACAGGGGGGGGAGGGAGAGGGAGAGAGAACTAATTTAGAAATATAAGCACTGCATCACTTGGAGTGTGTAGAGTATTAATGTCAGCAACTGAAAGCAGTGGACGTGCTGTGCGGGGTGTTGCAGGTGTAAAAACGAAGGTGCTGCTGGGTGGATGTCAGCTCGGGGGGGAATGACGATCATGACATGGACCAACTTTTATAGCCTTTGAAAGACCCAGGTAAGCTTAATCAAGCTAATGACCCTCCAATTTGAGCCAACTGGCTACTGAGGTTGGCCAGAACAGCCTCCAAGGCAGTGGGGGGAGGCCTCACAAGGTGCAGCATGGTTATCCCCTCTGCTGAGTAGAAGAAATGTCAATATATTTGAGAAAAGTCACTCCGGAGTTCATGTTCAAAGAGCGCATCTTTGGTGTTTGCTTTGCAAACGGACTCTGGCTCTGCAAACTCTCAGCATGATTTCGCTTGTATGGTACCTTTGGGTGGAGGGGGACCAATAAAAGTCCTGCAACGGTACCAGTTGTAACTGGCTGTCCCCAGCCTCCTTCAGCTGTAGTAAACCTTCAGCTACTTGTGATTTTGTCTGTCTTAAAATCCCTGTGTCTCTTACATCAGCCATTCTCAAAGACTGGGTTGGGACCCAGAGGTGGGTCGTAGTAGATTTTTATTTTAATTGCCAAATAACTGTGCAGATTTTCTTTCAAGGCATTTTATTTAACATTTATTATTAACAAAATAATATATATATATATATATATATATATATATATATATATATATATATTAGTGTGCATTTACACACAAATTCAATGTTCTCAGGATTTATAGATGAGGCCTTTTGTGAATCGTGTCTACGTGGTTTGTCAATTTGAAATTGTGGGTCCACACAAACAAGAAGCCTCAATTCATAGCTCTGAACTGCAGACCAGCTCCAAATATAATGTAAAAAGATCTTCAGAACTGCAGCCTTAAGTCGCTTGTTACATGTAAATGAACATGCACATACTGACCTTTAAGTTTGATTGAGAATAAATGGAAAATACCAAAGGCTGTGTTTATGTGCCGCAGTGATGTATGCCGCCATGCACAGTCAAACATAGATTATTTAAACCAGCAGGCCTACTTATTGTTGATAATTCAAGAAGCAGAAGTGCGTTGTGTTCCTGAGTCACATGTAGAAACTAAATGGAATACATTGGCGGGTGGTATTTCAACACTATTATCAGACAAGAACATTGAAATTTAACGATGCTGCAAAACTCCAAACTACATTCAATGCCAGTGTTTTAAAACAACAGTATGGTCCGGGAAAGACTGTGGTTATAGTTGGTTATGTGACCCAATCGTGTTACAAACCAAACCTTTTTGGAAATGCTTCTTATTCAAAAATGAACAACAATGTTGAAGTATAACAGAATCTTAAAAACAATTATTAAACCAATAATCTTTGTGGGTTGTCGCCATCTCCCCCCACAAGAACAGAGGCATTTCTTGCCGAGTTCTTCCCGAGTTATGTGGAGCCGAGCTAAACCAGAGCCCTCGGAGACGTTGCTTGTGTCGGAGCGCCAACCTTGATGGGGCTCTGGCTGAAAGGGCTGATCAGAAGCCTCAGCATGCTGGATTACACCATGGGCTTGTAGCCTGGCACTGAGAGGAGAACCGGTGCGTAATGCCAGGAGACATCAGCCTCAAAACGCTGCCATTTAGGGGGAGAGGGCCTGCAAACGTCCATAGTAGCACACACAGAGGGATGAGGAGAGGAGACGTTGAGATATGGCACTCTACGGCGCAGTTATGGCGCGAGTAAAGCAGGAAGTCAGGTGTCGTGGTCGAAAAAAAGAGCAATAAATGTGCATAAGACGGAGGTCGAGGTGGATAGTTGGGTCAGATATCACAGGACTCTCACCATGGAGACCGGTGTCCGTGTCCCACTTGAAACTTTGATTAGTTTCATTATGTAGGCAAGAAATGTGGGCTTCTTATTTTAACACAAACCACGATTTCTTCCAAAACATAACCAAGTAGTTTACAGTGAACACTAATGTTTATTTGAAGAGATGCACAAATCTAGCAAGCAGAACTTGAGAAACGCAAAACTGACACATTGTTTGAAGAGCAGGGCCACGGACGAAGAGGCCGTATTTGACAAGTTGGGAGTGAAAAGATGTTGTACAGCCCTCAACACCCAAAGCCAGACTGCGTAAAGAACGTAGTACCTCCTACATTGGCACTGAACATTGCCATTAAACATACATTGCGAGGTGCGTAATAATCCAAAATGGTCGTTCCTAAGATATTGGCTTGGGCATTTAAATGGCTGGCTAATGAGGTACGAGCTCATTTCCTTCTCTTTTTACTTACTTTTCATCAGGGCCCTGAGCCACTTAGGTGGTGGGGTTTTGTGATGTCCCCACTGTATGAAACACTTGAGTGATTCTCAACGAAGAGCCACACAGGATTAGTCGAGGAGCACAGGCGCAGATTATCCGCAAAAGGAATTGGAGTGAGTTTGGGAGCTGACATCTCCACACAGTCGGTTCTATTCTGGACCGAAATGAAACTGCAACCGTGTGTATTTAGTTGAAATGAACAAAAAGGCTCCCACTTGAGGAATCATCCAATAACGCTGAACTTACATGTGATGTAAGCACAAGTCCTTGAAATGCTTTGTCAGAATATATGAACCAAATGACGACAGCCAGCGCAATGATCCACTGGGGTTTCTGATCATGTGGGGTAAAAAAAGAAAAAAACACCCATTGAGGCTTTTCTGATACACGCTCATTGGCTTCTCTGGCAAGTCCTGTAATCCTCTACACCAGAATGACACTGTGCTGCTCCACTGCTACCGATAAGACCCTTTCCACTCAATGTCATCCCACTTAGGCGCTGCATACCAAACAAAACGGGTGCTGACAAGTCAAATACAACCCGTGTTCGTGTTGCTAAAAGCACTGAGCAGCACGGAGCGGCACGGAACGGGACGGAATGGCACGGAACGGGACAAAAAGATGGATGAGTATCGCCTCAGAACTTCCTCCCCAAACTCTCCATCTATTCATCCGGATCCTGGGTTAGGGTTAGGGTTAGGCTAACTCTAACCCTAACCCTAACCCGGATCCTGCTCTCCCTTCACACAGTTGTCGGTGTACCCATTGCCTCCATTGCCGTGACCGTGCTGTGAAACACGTGATTTACATGCATCTATTGTCGCTATGCACAGAGTAACCTGCTGAGCCTCGAGTCTGTTTGCGTTCCTCTTTGTCCTCGCGTTCGTTCTCGCTGTCATCTCTGTGGTACCGTGAGACGACAACAGCTCTGACCTTTGTGCCTTTTCTCTTGCTCCTGTCGCAGCCGTCAGCTGAATGCGTACAAAAATGTAAACGGGGGAGCGCTCGTGCAGTTGCGACGATCACAGCGGTCTAATTTCACTGGTCCGCTGCAGCGCCCGGCCCTCAGTGGGGCTGTTACAAGCTGACGGATGGTCCGACAAACAGCATGCTACATGATGCCGGCTCCACATACTGTAGCGGACAGATAGGGATCGGGCACTTGTAGGGTGTGTGTGTCTGTGTGTGTGTGTGTGTGTGTGTGTGTGTGTGTGTGTGTGTGTGTGAAAGTGAGTGAGTGAGACATAAAGAGTGGCTTCCGATCTTTAATTCTCAACTTGTCTGTCTTTAATCAGATGAACTGACTTCCTCTGCTTCAGACAGGAAATCAATCAAGGTGAAGCACACCAATCACCATGAGCCATGTAATGTTTCCCAATGTCTCTGTTTGTGTGTGTGTGTGTGTGTGTGTGTGTGTGTGTGTGTGTGTGTGTGTGTTCATTCAAGATGCATGTCTAAATAAATCTGTATTTCGTAAACATGACATTGCACATTCCATGTTTGTTTGAGCTGTTGTGCACCTGCGTGCGTTCTCACTGGCCCGTTTGTTCTCCTGCGCGTACGACCGGCGCGAAGGTGTGTGTGTGTGTGTGTGTGTGTGTGTGTGTGTGTGTGTGTGTGTGAAGGGGTTTGGAAGACATATTCAGGCGCTGTCTATTGATCTGTTTGACAGTCTCCTCATGTCTTTAACACGCCGCCGGATTACACAATCACTCACATTGATAGCGCGAGAGTGAAAGTGAGGGAGAATGAAATGAGTCTCCCCCGGAAAAAATAAAAATAAAAAAAAAGTGACGCTGAGAGAATAAGTGAAGAAAAGGTGAATAAAGCAGGCATACATCAACAACCGGGGGAAAATGTAATAGGGCGGAAATAACAGGGAGGGGAAAGGATCAGGGAGATGAATTGGTAACGCTGTAGATATATATAATAAAGAAAAGAAACGCAGCTGGTGTAGAGGTCGTGAGAGATAGAAAGCAGTGAGGGACAGAAGAGGGTGTGTGAAACCACGGGGAGAGAGGGGAAGAGAGGAGGTTTGGTGGAGGAGGTGTGGATAACAAATCCGACGGCGTGCTTGTGAGCCGTCTGATGGTGGAGGAGAACACAGTGGGAGGCGTGTGCGCGTGTGGCCATGACACACGTGCAAACGCACAAGATAGAAAGAAAGCACTTCGATCATATTTTACATCATGGGGTGGGGGTTGTGGGGGGATGGGGGGGGCGGTGGGTCGATTTTATCTATCTAAAGAAGTAACGAGGAGGAAGCAGAGCAAGAAGGAGCTCTCCTGTGTGCTCAGCGGATTAGAGGAGGTGCCGCGGGGGCCGCGGTTAGACAGGGGAGGTCCTACATCTCACACACACACACACACACACACACACACACACACACACACACATAGACGCGTGCAGACATTAATTGATCCCGCTGCAGCAAAAGCCGGCAGAAATGCTAGACACAAGGAAGCTGGCCTGTGGCCTCTAGCTCCACCATCACCACCACCACACACACACACACACACACACACACACACACACACACACACACACACACACACACACAAACAAACTACCTCGTATCACAACAACGCTCACTTTAATTAGGGAGCAGCCACAGAGATGACTTAAGCGTGGCACGCGACCTTCGCTGGGGTGTCGGAGGCGTCGAAGGAAGAGCTTGTCGACGTATTACCATCCTATTTCTTTTAATAATGTGGTTTTCTTTGTACACATACTTCTGACTGAGCACCGCAGGCTCTTGGATATACTACAATAAAACAATTTCTAGAAACGGTGAAGTTTATCACATGGTCTTTAGTAAGTCTAAAGACCCTACACATGTAAGGAAAGAAAAAGATAAAAAATAAATGAAAAAATCCAATCAGGTGATGCAACTGCCAAAGTCTCTTTTCACGCCCAGTTGGTTTAAAGTAATTATTTTGAACCCCAGAGACATTTTCTCCGAGGCTGAATTTGTTTGCACAGATGAGAGTCCAGCGTGCAGACCCAGACTGCATCCAGAGGAGGCTTTCAAAGCAACCTCGGAGCAATTTGTTCGCAGTGGAATAGGAACCTCATGATGACGGCGAAAAGAAATGATGCTCTGATTTAATTTGATTACGTCCTAAGAACATCTTTGCCACTGAACAAATTCAAACCATTTAGGGAAAAAGACTGCTGTCATGTGGCTTACTTGATAAATTCGGGGCTCAATTGAGGATTTGCTGTGTGCGATGCAACCAAACCGTTGTGTAAATGCTGCCGAGCACAGGAGCATTTTGGGATCGGAGTTAAAAGATGATAGGTTTGAATGTTCTTACGTTCAGGCAGATCTCTGGGAAAACAAAGTGAGCACCCTCTGCCCTCGTCAGCTGGAGTTTAATTAAACCTCCATCCTTTTACCCTCCATCCTACCTGAGCTGATGTCACAGAAGAACATTTGAGAGGCAGATTTTTCTCATTTTTTCCTCAGAAAAGATTTGATCACTCAAAGCAATCTATTTGTAATCTGGAAAGCAACGTTTACCTGGCAAGATTTGATCAACCAACTGAAGATTAAACTGTCCTCAGCCCATACTATTTCTGAGGCAACGACAGATGGAGCCGCATGGTGAAGCCAGAAATATTCAATTAGTAGGAAGTTGGATGGCAATACAATAGATTATTCTTGTTTGTTATCATAGACATACATGAGGCCATAATGTATTATTAAAATCAATGTATACATTTGTGCATAATGTGATAATGATGAAGCCAATCAGTTATTCTATATTTTTCTAACTGTTGACTTTGTCAGTTCTCAGTCCCCATTGACTTTTCCTTTCACATTGCCAGTCCTGGCAAATGCCGCTTGTTCATTGGGAATTGAACCGCTTACACTATGCCTGTAAGATACGACAAAACGGGGAGAAAAAAAAAACAATCTCTTATCACACTAACGGCAACACCTTGATAACAACATGAGAGAGTAATTAATTTTCAGTTGTTTAATTTCCTTTTGATTATTATGTTCCGAGTCTGTGCTTCCCATGCCGAGGCTTTATCTCGCAATTAAATAGCGAGCCTGGTACAAATCAATGGCATATTTTAAAACAAGACTTTATCTCAAGTTTTTTCCGATTCACATTACATTGTAGAGGCGTGACGCTGCGACCAGGAGGACGCCAGTCTGACAAAGACTTCCACTGTGAAAAACAAATGACTCAACAGCCAAAAAAAGTGAACTTCCATACAGAGCTGCCCGCATCCGCCTCTGAGTCTTATTCCCCACTTCAGGTATGAGCATTCATTAATCCATAGACCATGACAGGCTGTGATAAATTGAAATTAATCTCCCAGTTTTTCAAATCATTGAAGTAATATATAGGGCCCCCAGTCTGTACTCGAAGGAATAAAGCCTGCCTGGATTGGGTCGCCCTTTCTACACTATAGCTTTTATTAGCTAAAAGCCATATTCCATTACAGCAACCTGCTATTGCTGCACTGTATGTTTGTTGAGGCGCTAAAACACGTAATATCTGCCAACAGAGTAATCATAGAAATGACCAGCTTCATCTATTGAGGCACCAGTTTAAATGAGAGATGATGGGACGGACGGTGGCAGAAGGAAAAGTCAGGTTGGAGAAAAATGAAAAAGGACAAAAGAGAGACCGAAAAACAGCTTGCGGAGGCGACAAGATAATATGGAATTACAGGCACCTTTAACTCTATCTTAAAGCCTTACCTTTATAATAGTGGCATTTAGGTGATATGATGAAGGTCACCGTGAACCAAACACTGCAGTTTGAACCACGTACTAATGTTGAAATATTTGTTGGTTACAAAATGGCATCAGAGCTGATGATACTGGTGATAAAACACATAAACGGGCCGTAACTCAAAGGCACGGGTCCGCCATCAAAAGAGCAGAGGTACAATTGTAAAACGGTCCAAATTCCATTAAAAAAGGTAAGCACAATGCTAAAAAGCTATTTCATTGCTCAGAAATTGAAATTGACCTTAGCATAAATTGTTGCTGCCAGCTACAATTAATTAGTCATGATGTTTTTTTGGAAGATGTAAACATGCAAATTGATTCACACATTAACACTGGGAACCATTTTCACAGGTATTTCTGTCAAGCTTTGTCTGTTGTCTCAATGAAATGTCCAGAGTTTGCAGAATGGATGGATGGATGGATGGATGGATGGATTCATCACAATGGTGTTATGTGACAAGTCTTTCTCACACCTTTCTCATTACTGATCAGTAACAGCTTTTGGTGTTTTGGCTCTTGGTTTGACGCTGCACCACAGCTGGTTCCTCGGAGAGCGGGGCGACAGTGTATAATTACATGCTGATTGTAGAGACATAATTAAACTAGCTGTAATAAAATGAAAGTTGTGTGACAGTGGAGGAGAGAAAGTGAATCAATGAGTGTTCATCTATTAAAATAGAGACATACAGTACAGTACCAGCAGTAATCTACAGCTATATGAACATTTCAAAGAAAAGGTTTGGCATTTTGGGAAACGAGCCAGTTTACTTTCCTGCCAAGGACTAGATGAGAAAATCAATAGCACTTTCATATCCGTCCGCTAAATAGGAAGCTACAGCCAGCAGCTGCAGGGCTCAACACAATCTCCTAAAAGTGGTTGCCACGCTGGCAACCAGGCGTCAGCTTTTGGTTGCCAAAACTCAAATATGTTTGCCATGTTTATCCACTTTTAGTCACTAGCTTAGCTTTGCATAAAGACTGGAAATTGGAAAACAGATAGGTTTTTGTACGGATTTAAAAAAAATGACATAATGTATCAATTAGTGATTTGTTACCTCCAGACAGAGACAGGCTAGCTGTTTCCCAGTATCCAGTCTTTATGCTAAGCTAAACTCACCATCTCCTGGCTGATGTTCCATCTTCAACAGACAGACACAGGAGTGGTATCAACCTTTACATGTAACTCTGAAGGTCTTTGCACACCGTGGGCAAATAAACTATTCAATACCGGCAGTTTCCTTTTCGAGAAATGACTGAATTTGAGGGCTTTTATTGTGAAAGGTAAGACGAGTGGATCTAGTCTGGGCTGCTTCGTCAAGTTGGAAGGAGTAATACAATTTTATTTTTTTTAATTGTCACTTTTTTGTGTTCTATGTACATCTGCATGCAAATCAATCCCATAAAAAAAAGAAAGTTTGTTTTTTTAAATATGTCACTATTCTTGTCACCACATTTGCAAAATATTTTACTCATGATAAGTGATTGTGCAAATAAAGGTGGTAGAATTTATACATGTTATGAAAATAGGCTTGCTATATTGTATCCCATCAATTCATTATTCAGAACATAACTTTCAGTCTTTACAATATGATTAAGGCCGTGTGATACGCTGCTCAAGCTGTCGTTTGTTCCATCTCTTTTACTGTAGTTGAACAGCCCAACCCACCATATGTCCCTTTCTATATATTCAAATCCATTCCATTATCCAAACCGCTCATCTTGTTTAGGGTCGCAGGGAGAACGTGCAAACTCCACACAGAAGGACCGCCCGGGATCTTGCTGTGAGGTGACAGTGCCAGCAACCACACATATATATATATATATATATATTTTTTTTTTTTCTTTCTTTTTTTTTTTCTTCTTTTTTTTTTCAAACAAACTCGTACCCTTCGAACAGGATTCATGCCTTTGGCCCCTGCCTCTCTGGGACAACTCTTCAGTCTGGCTGCAAGCACTGTAAGACACATCACAGCAGCCTCGTCATATTATCACATCACATTTATTTACTGGCCAGGTCCTGTCCTTGATCATTGCTACATCACTCTGTGGCCTTACTTAGATTCCGGGTAAAGTGAAATCTGAGATTTGTTGTCGAAATTATACATGTTAGAAAAGGATTGCTGAAACCATGTGATATAGTACTGCATTGTAGAGTTAGACCAGTTTTGTTAGGATTTGTTGGGGACTCCCGCAATCATGGCTCTATGACACACTGGAGCCATCCTTAGCATATCCCCTCCACTAAAACTCTAGAAAGAAATAGCATCGAACGAGCGTCACTGGTTCTGCTAGTCAATGGCCAGTTACAACACTACTGTTGCGTCTGTGGATAAATACTTTGAAGCTTCACAACATCCGCAAATTGACTTGTTTCACCATAAGAATTTGAGCAATACGGTTAAAGAACTTTGGGGAAGTCTAGAAGCGCCTTCAGTGGAGAGAGCAGAGAATACCGCTAACCTTTTCACGATTTTGGAACTTCATTTTTTATACCTGGTACTTTTTTGTGAATTTTTTTTTCTTCTGCTTTACCCGGACGTTAAATTGTTCTGTGAAACGGCATATTTCAACATGGAAATGTGGGTTTTTGTGCATAAAATGTGGAAGGAAAGATACTCTCTTACACTAATGTAGAGGATACCTGTCACAGATGCCTTTAACTCTGGTGACGCTGGTTCAATTTCAGTGAGATATTCTAGTTGGACGCTTTAACAGACATGTTTATTCGAACACTAGAAGTACAATTTGCGCACATTAAAGACAGGAAATATAAGAACAATTATTGAAAAATGTTAAGTGTAAAAGGAGCATAAGCCAAGTGAACGCATTAAGAATTTAATATTCTGTTAGGAACATTTATCTTACAATCTTCTGTCATTAGGTGACTTGTGACCTTTTCAAACTTTAAAAGGTTTCGCTTGTCACTTAATAGAAGAAGGTCCTTTAAATTGAAAGCAGTCATTTTAAGAGGTGATTTTGGAAAGGTGAGAAATCGAAATGACTACCGACGTGCCTATAGTAGTTGCTCATATCTGACATTAAACGCTGGAAAGCTTTTAAAATTCTAAGTCAGCGTTGATGGATTGCAGGTCACTGCTGAATCTGGGTCCAAGCCCGTCTCCAACCATTTTCAATATCCGACCAAGTTGGCAGCCTCTCCTGGTCTCTGCAGTGCATTTGGATGCAAATCTGCAAAACTGGTCTGTGGCACAAAACAGCCCATTTTTCACACACTGTTTCAACTGCAATTTTTCTACAGCAAGCATGAAATCCAATTTCTTTCTGAAAATCTCGCCTATTCATGGTTAAAATCCAAAATGCTGCATTTCACGCCTTTACTTAGCAATTCATCTTAACAAACTCTGTACAGGTGAGCTGTTGAGCTGTCTCATTTACTGCTACCAAAGTAAGAGTAACTGTGTTTTCCATTCCTCTCTGTGCTCACAGCAGATCATACAATAAACTCTCTTGAAGCCACTGAACCAGAGAACTGTGTCAGGAGGAGCCAGCAATTCCACAGCACATTTGACAGTATCTGAAGCTGAGACTTGGGATTTCTACAAAACAGCACTTGGCGAACCATTGGTGACAGAATTGGAGTCAGCAACCATCAGAGGCACAGAAAAAACTTTCTGTTCTGTCCGTTGGTGGGGCACCGCGACCGGCTCTAGATCGGCTTGGAAAGGTCCGGGGTGAAGGTGGCTTTACCCAGGCGGCAACTTCCGGTACTGCCGAGTGAAGCTGATGCGCAATTGTCTTAAATCTTGCATTATTCCGATTTTATGGAAGTCTATGAGAAAATGACTACTACTTCTCTCTTGATTTATTCCCTCAGTAAACATTGTAAACATGAGCTTATGGTCTCAATCTCTAGTTTCAAGTCTTCTTCGATACAGCATGATGTTCATTTAGTAAATTATGCTCCATTTAGAGTCAAACAGACCATAAAGCGGGGTATGCTTTAGGGCGGGCTTACTGTGATTGACAGGTCGCTGCCGCTACCAGAGCCGTATACGGTGTCTCTATGTCACTCATCCGCAGTCCAAATATGGTAACTTCTGTTCATTGGTTGCAAAAAAAACAAAAAAACATGGCGACGGCCGTAATCCAAGATGGAACGGCAAGAATAGTCCACAAACCAACGAGTGACGTCACCATGACTACGTCCACTTCTTATATACAGTCTTTGGCTTTACAGCATCCCTCAGCCAGACCTCGCCACTTCCCAGGGCCGTCAACTCGCTGAGCCCCCCTCTCCCTGTGGGGAGGGGCGGAGACTGTCAACCACGGACGCCTCGTTAACCACGCTTTGTGGTTGGGACTTTTTTGTCGCGTCTTCATCGTTCATATCCATACAACCAATGTGTTTGTGATTAAATGCTATAGAGAGGAGTTCTTCGTTGATCTCTTCACCAGATTGACGCACTTAACGTGCAGATGTTTCCAAAGTGAATGAGTCATCACGTTAAATACTCCTTATCTCAATATTGCCAAACATAATTGCGATTATGATTTTTGCCTTAATCAAGCAGCCTTACAAAATGCAATGAAACAAGCCGCCCCCCCCAAAAAAAACGTGCATGGTGTCTTAACCATGCATGCGGTGAACCCTCCTGTGTACTCATTGTGCATGCATACACGCGTGTCCATAGAAGGCCAGCGAAGTGCTATTTACGCTCTTTGAAGGAACAAATGAATGCAGACTGTTTCATCTCGATAGACAAAAGACAAGAAACATATGCAGCTAACAGGCTTTCCTCACTGCCATCTGTCTGGATATGGAATGGTAATCCGGCAACCCCCAATTTACAATAAGCACAATGCTGTATTTTGTGGGTGAATGTATAGTACGTATGTGTGTGTGTGTGTTTTAAATGTCAAATAAATTGAATGCAAAAACATTCACAGTTATTTTTGATCGTTGTGTTACCACACGTTTGGTCTCGTCGTGAGTGGCAGAAATCTGTGTGAGATCAACTAACCGTTGTCTTGATTAAAACCAGCTGTTTCTCTTCAATTACCACGATCCCATACGAGCTCGAACACTCGCAATCTGCACACACGCTTTTGAGCAAAGTGCCGGCTATTTTCTGTTTGTAATCTTTGTATCAGAAAAATGACACGTCTAACATGTAGAAAACAATTAATGCTCGAGTTCAGGCACCTAAATCATGGTGTAGTGTTCTCATTTTTTATGCACATCCATAAACCACAATGGAGACATATATGTTTCAAAGTAATTAAAGTATGTTTGCAAATTGTTTCATTTATTTAATTACAATGTGTCTTTTTATTCTATTGTATTTTGTAAGGGTTAATAAATGATATATTAAAGACAAATTTGAGTTTGATTTGTGCAGTGTGTACAATTAGCGCAGTTAACACAGAATTCCCGTGGTGACTGTAATATAACTGTTAATAAAATCATTTAATTAAATCAAAATGATTAAAAATTAATTCATGATAATAATCTGGCAGCAGATTGAGAGACAAAATTAAAACTAATTAGCAGTCCTAATCGGCTAAATTTGGGTAACTGTATTTCAAATGTGCCGACAACGCGCAATGGCTCCGTTTAAAGATCACAAACTACATACGGGAGGTAAACCGCTCAGCAGGAAGTCTGCGGGCTCGGTTTAACGACGCACAGACGACAGCTCTGCTAACGCGGCACGGAGGATTCTCCTCCACATAATAAAAGTGGGAACCCATCTTTAGACTTGGCATGACAGTAACAGGAAATAATTAGAGGAGACAAAGGGAAAGGGAAATAATTGAACCTTTCACTGATGCTGGCAAAGCAGTGATTAATGCAGCAGTCTGCCGGCTGAAGCTGACAGACTGCTGCTATCAGCAGCTTGAAAATACACTTCACAGAACACGCAAAGGATTTGTAAATGACGTGTAACACATCTCTGACTGAAGCTAAGGACTGGCAAATGGCTGTGTGTGTATACTGCAGCAGTTTGGACTCAACTTTTATTTTTTTTAAATGTTTCTGACTTGCCAAGTCAAATCCCTCGGGCCGACAGAGTGGACCCCACCCGTTTAGAAGTGTAACAATATACTGTATATATATCTATATATATATATATAGATATATATAGATATATATCTATATATATATGTATATATGGTTCATTATGAAACTGTCTACCTAGAACGTAGGGAATAAGTGCTTTTTCTTTTGTGTCATGCAGCAAAAGACCGAAGCGGACGTACGAGAGCTTTGGTTGTCAGGTAAACAAGATCTCATTCGACATTCGATTCCAACTTCGCAGTTTTTTTTCATACCGTGTCAGAGTCTGGTCTGCACCAACGAAACTTGAGGTTTGATAGTCGAACATGGCTCTAGTCAAACAAGCAAATAAGAGAATATTGGACTTTTTTTGTGTGCACGAAAAAATAAAGTGCCTGTAATAATTCTCTAAAAGGACTACAATAGCCTCTTGCCTTGAAAAGATAAAAAAAAAAAAAAAAAAAGTCTCGAAGGCAGTTTCACCTTAAGCGAGACATGAGAAGAAAAGCAGTGAAAGCAAACATTGGCGTGAGTTTTTCCAAAAGGGAAAAAGCTCTGGAGACGGACAATAGACCTGCGTGTGTGCCCGTTCAAATGAATCATTTAACTAATTAACCAAATTAATAATTCCATTAATCATTATGCCAACGGGAGTCACTGCAGTCAAAGAACGGGGTGTCAGATTGGCTGTTTAAGAGGGGCGGAGGACCCTCTGGGGAAAATTAATGGAGCACTCACTCGGTGCTCTTTTAGGTGCTGGCACGTTATTAAACGACTGGTGGAAATGAAAGGTTTGGGATATCAGAGGCTAGATGTGCGCCAAGACACACGGGTTGATGATAGAGGGGAGGGGGGGGGGGGGGAGGAAAGAGCACTCTTGTTAGAAATGAAGAGCAGCTGTGCATTAAAAAGAAACACCTGCGTGAAATGTATTAGCGTGCCCATGCTTGTTTGTGTCACTTAGTTTCGGTAAGCATTCGTTCCCCAGACTCCAACTCTGACCCTCACCCGCGAAAACCAACTCCCTACTCTGGAATGTAAAGCTTTACCTTGGGTGCTTTATCTTTTGGGGCGGCGTTTGGCCCCTAAAATGGCAAGGTG
Source organism: Ophiodon elongatus (assembly GCA_016806645.1). Classification (NCBI taxonomy): domain Eukaryota; kingdom Metazoa; phylum Chordata; class Actinopteri; order Perciformes; family Hexagrammidae; genus Ophiodon; species Ophiodon elongatus. The sequence goes on from JACSYO010002158.1 coordinate 1,354,350, forward strand.
AGTACCCACACTTTCAGCAGTATAACCACACACACACACACACACACACACACACACACACACACACACACACACACACACACACACACACACACACACACACACACACACACACACACACACACACACACACACACACACACACACACACACACACACACACACACACACACACAATAAACACAAAACAAACAACCAAACCACTCACACACACACACACACACACACACACACACACACACACACACACACACACACCAGTCCCTCGAAGAATCATGTCAGAATCTCTCTCTCTCTCTCTCTCTCTCTCTCTCTCTCTCTCTCTCTCACACACACACACACTCTTTCTCTCTATCTCTCCCTCTCTCTCTCTCTCTCTCGCAGTGTTAAATGGCGCCTCCACTCAAACTAAATCCCTGGAGTGAGAGTGAAAATAAGAGCGAGAAAGTAAGAGAGCAAGGGGGGGGAGGGGGGGGGGGGGGTTGAGCGAGACAGACAGAGAGAATGAGATGGGATTACAGGGATAATGCGAGCAGATGGAGGGAGGTCGAGGCTCCAGCAGGACTCTCCACTCCAAACGGATTAAAAGACTTCAACAGAGCCACCGACAACCCGACGGACGCAGAAGTCCTCGCGCTTCAGACACCGTGGCTGAGCCGGGCTGCCCCCCCACCCCCACCCCTCCCCCCCCCTACCGCCGCTAAGCCCGGAAATGAAAACTTGCCGCCTTTCAGCATCACGCAGTGAACAGTCGGGTCGTGGAAATGTATTCCAATCCACTGCCCTACTCCCCTTTCTGTGGAGCACATAAAAAGTTTTTTAGATTTATTTTTAAACCCCATCCATTTGGGAAACATTTACGCTGATCCTCCTCTTTAAACGTGGCATTAGCGGGCATCCTGTTAGGGCAGAACACAGCACAGTGGAGACGGAGACGCAGCCATTGAAGATTCAACCATCCCAACCAGCACAGGTCAGAATAGAGATTTGGCCGCGTCAATGTGTCTCTAATCTTCACGTACAATAAGCCATTTTACACCAATATAAATGACATATAACCTATCCCTATTGTATCTGGTTGGATTTAACTGGATTACACATTGAAATGCACTACAGAGTACAGATGACCCTCCCGTCAACGCCTCTCATACACAGCGTTCACATCTTTTTAAAATCTACGGCGAAACCTCATTTTCGTTCCTGCTCCTCCCTCCGCCGATATCACCGACAATTTATTCCCGACAAGAACGTTATTATTCGAGGCTGTCTCCCGTTGTGTTTGATTCCTGTTCATGTGCAGGAGGAATATAACAACGCAGTCCGTCAGAAAGCGAGGAAACGGGTTTAACGTTTGACAGAGCGCAGGGGGAGAAGAGAAACATCATCCGCGGACGCATTTCATCAGCCGGTGAAATGTGTTCCACTTGCTTGAAATTGAAAAATAAGAAAAAAAAGTTTGGAGACCTGACTCCAAAAAAAAAGGTAAATCTGGATGCCAAGAAGTCCCAACTGAGTTCCCCCACCCCCACCCCCACCTCCCTCTTTACATCAGACAGTAACTGTTAGCTGCTGGTGCTCTATGAAGGAACTCTCGGGGGAATGCCGTAATACTGCAACACCAAAGTGTCGCGTTCGGCTCTGACAACGGAAAGTTCCTCCGTCGCCATGAACGCGTCTCAGAAGGGAAGTGATCGAGACAAATAGCCAACATTGTGACTGGGAGTGTAAATTGGCACCGTGTGCCAGGAGCATCCTCAGCTTCTTTCCCTGCGTCAGGACGGCTCACATTACCGGGGGCCAATAGGTCACATTGATCAGGTCACTCAATCCCCCGTCCCCCCCGTCCCCCCCCTTCCCCCCTCTTAATGGAACACGCTGTGGAACTTGTTCTTCCAGTCCGGCCATACAGACGGACAGATGGGTACATAGATATATGCTGTAAATATAGATTCGAAAGCCAGTGCAAACTCATCCACATTGCTTTCTTTGCTCTCTGTATCCTCGTCTCCGGTGCTCAGTGTCACACCCAATTAGCCCGGCGTTTCATCCCCTCACATATCCATTTATTAATGTGAATCTGGCTGCATGTTGACTCCCCCTCCCCCGTCTCTCTGCTCCCCTGCTTTATCCGCAGGTGATGATTAACCTGTTGGTTGTGGCGGCGGTGGCGGCTCCCCCCCCCCCCTCCCCTACCCGCTCGACATCCGAGCATCTGTTGCTGCTGGCAGCAGCAGCATCGGCGGTCCTGATTCAACCGAGCACATGAATCATCATCATCAGCACTGATGACTGCCACTCAGTTTAACCTCCATTGTAAACACTCTGACCAGCACTCAGCCTGATGGTTCGCCCGGATGGAGCGTGTGGATGTGAGGCCCCAGTGGAGAATACTGATGCTGCAAGGCCCCTCGGGGGTCAGCGCACACTTACCGCAGCACCAGGGTTCCTGGTTTCCTCACACTTCACCTCCGACAGCCTTACACCAGCCCTGACAACAGCTTCCCACTGACCCTGCTCCTAATAGTAACGCTTCAGACACAACGCCCAGTAGGCCCAGTATAGTAAGTATAAGTATAAGAAACACCTATTTGTGGTTACGGTCTCATCTTTAGCACCAAACTGTAACTTGTCCAGTGGACTCCAATCTAGAATCCAGGGACCTCTGGAACCCCGTGGAAAAAAAAAGTTCTAGGGAAGACAATCGCTTTGCATCACATCAGAACATCAGCAGAACCGATGTGAACCAAGTTTAGCCTCTTTGCTTTGGCACTCCACCTCTCCGTGCGTATTTACGCATACGCGTCTATGTTTGTATGCCGCTCAACGAGCCTCGCAGGGAGCGGACACTAGACAACAGAATGTGCACACAACCCGTAATACTGTCTCTCACTCTTTCACACACACTCCACCTCACGAGCACGGACGTGCGTTCGGTCTTTCGCTCACCTCTTTTATCCTGAACTTTGACGGTGATCTCCACCAGAGGCTCGGTCTCCCGGTCCAGCCTCCGTGATATGACTATATCCCCGCTGTCCCGGCTCACGCTGACCGGTGAGCTCTCCACGTCGGGCTCCACCAGCTCAAACGCTGCCGACTGAAACCTCGCCGGGCCCAGGTTCATCACCACCGAACCAATCCCTGCGTCCTCGGACACGTTGATGAAAACGGGGCTTTCCGATTCCAGCACTGACCTGGACCTTCTCGCTGGCACGTTAATTTGAGATTTAGGTTTCCGTTTGCCCGTTTGGAGGTTCGGCGCCACTGGCCATTGCCGTGGATTGATCTCAACAGCTACGCTCTGGCTCGTGCGAGGCGGCCACCCGCGGTCCCGGGCAAACACTTTAAACTTAATCGGCTCCCCCAGACCGAGAATGGAGTCCACCAGGAGGATGTCTCCGGTTTTGGGCACCGCGTAGAAACTCACGTTTTTGGGCAAGACGAAGTAGATGAGCTCCGCGTTCTTGCCGCTGTCGTCGTCCCGCGCGGTGACCGTGTAGATCGCCGTGCGGAGCGCAGTGGCATCATCCAGGCTCAGCTTCACATCGGCACCGGGGAAGGTGGGCTGATGGTCGTTGGTGTCCAGGACGTCCACCTTGATGGACGCCACCTCGGTGACAACCGGAGACTCCTTGTCCACTTCCCGGGAGAGTCCCGCGCATTCCCCGCAACACAAACCGAGACTCAGCGCGTATTCAGCCCGCTCCTCCCGGTCTAGGACCCCAGAAGTCTTCAACAAAACATGCCCCCTTTTGTGGTGCGCAAAAACGCGGAAATTCTCGCTCCCGTCTCCCAGGAGTTTGAAGTGCGCCGCAAATTCCTCGGTCCCGCACAGCCTCTGCGAGTTGAGCCGCTTTAACGGGACGCTCAGTCCGTTGACCCGGGAGCCCGGAGACGAGTTCTCAAATACATGCCCGTGAAAGAACGGCACCAGCTCCGCGGTCCCGTTGCCGTGTGCGCACGAAACCAAAAAAGGCAGAAACGCGACCCAAATCATGGCTGGATATCTCATCGGCTCCGCTGCACTAAAGCGCTCGCGCCACACCGACACCCATGGGCGCACTCGTTCCTCGGGGGGTATTTCTCCTCTTTCCCTTTATGGTGCGAAACTTCCATTAAACTGGAACATAGATATCTTGTCGTCACCATACTTCATCTCGACGCAGGAGAACTTTGTCTCTGTGTGTTTGTTTGGTGCGTCCTCCTCCTCTCGCGCTCTCTCCCCTGTCTGCTGCCTCACCAGCAGCGCTGTCTGTCTGTGCGCGTCCCAGAAAAAAAAAAGAAAAAGAAGCTTCTTACAGCTCGAGTGCGCGCTTACCACCGTTCGCTCCCTCGCTCTCTTTTTCCGTGCGCTGTTACCGACCGATCTACCCGTCTTGCGTTTGAGTAGCTACAAAACTGTGCGCGGCCACACGCCGGCTCTCTTTAGAGATGGATCAGACCTTCAGCATAAGGAAACGAGGCTTCCTTGCCACTCAGATGTGCGGGTGAGACGGGGTCCATCGGGGATATCGCACGGAACCGACTGTTTTACGCACGCCTTGCCAAGAGAATCGAGCGCAACGCATCCACGCCGGAGTGATGCAGCGGGAACAGATCCCTCTCCTCGGAGACGAACTTCTCAGCAGAGGAGCTGCGAGTCGAATCAACTCGTGCGCGCGCACAAACACCCACACGGCCACGGCCCACAGAGCGCAAATGTGTCCGTGTGTGCGTGCGCGTGTCTGTTTGCACTGCATGTGTCGGGGGTGGGGGGGGGGGGGGGCGCTGATCCTCAGGGGGAAACAACCCGACCTCTCTTCTCTCCCGGTGATCAATGTCCGGTCTTGCACGTCCAGATCCATCACTCCTCTTTCCAATAACACGTCAGTCCATTGGATTAAAATAATGTAAAAATCGATCATTTTAAAACGCCTCCAGGGGGGCAAAGAGAAAATAAAGGCTTGGGCTGCAGGCTGAAGGCTCCAGAGCTGTCTTTATGTCAGAGGAGAGGTGCGCCCTATTTGAACGTGTTCATCACCCGCTGTTCTTTTTTTTTTCTTTTCTTTTTTTTTCGATTATGGAGTTTTTGCTCTCCAGGGGTCTGTGGAAGTTGAGCAGCACATATATTCACTTTCATATATCAGCTTCCACTTTCATTTCTGCTCCCCACATAGATACAATATAATAGAGGAATGGCGTATTATCGCAGGGCGACCATCATTAGCATCGCAGAGGTTCCCTCACCAAAAGAAGCAGGTGGGATTTTGGATTATTCTAGAAGTTTTATGATACTTGCACGTTTTGTTCAGCAAGATGATCTTAAAAAAAAAAAAAAAAAAGAACACCATTTTATGATTGTGCAACCCACCGAGGCTGTGAAGGCGGGCTAATTGGCCTGATGACGTTTTGTAGTCAGTTGTTAGCATCCACTTTTCCTCAAAATGCTTCAAAATGAATGAGAGGGGTTATATACTGATGTCATTTTTATCGTAGAACAAAACGTTAAAATATGTTTTGTTTACCACGGGCATCTTATTTCAGGCATCAAACCAGAAACACATAACAGAAATAAAACATTGATTAACCGACCGGCTTTTAGCTCATTCCTGCAGCGCTCTATCCCAAATCGAGAAGCCACAAAATCTTTTCATGTGGATCCCTGCTATGAAAAATCTGAAACTTTTTGTGGACCCAAAGCATGCTACATGGTCATTATCTCATCCAAAGCTTCAGTCTTCGCTGTGCCTTTTGTACTTGCGTGCTGTTTGAACTCCTACTCACTAAAGCACTGCAACCTGTGCAGTTTTAAAAGTTTAAAATCAGCAGGGCCTTGGATAACACCAGTTTCGAGACTTTACGCCGAAACTGTGTTCACGTATTCAGTCAAAGTTTGGTTTTTGTGTGGGACTGAATTTCCATCGTCATTAGCATAACATTTAAATTCAGGGTGTGAAGGTGAGTTCACTCTGCGGTGTTTCAGAAGTGAATAGCCCACAACTATTTTGATGTCGAAGGATACACACAATTAGGAAACCACAGCTAGGTTGTTCGAAAATGTAACACGAGGAAGGCGTTTGAAGATTGAGCCATTACCTTGACTTCATTTTCATCATTATCTCAGCCAGGAGATTATGCATTTGGTTGTGTGTGTGCGTACATGCGTGTGTATGTGTGTGTGTGTGTGTGTGTGCGTGTGTGTGTGTGTGTGTGTATCTCTGTGTCTGTCTGTCCAAGGCTAATCTCGCACACTGCTGGACTACTATCTTATATCTTCTGCGCTCAAGGACCTCTCATGGTTGCTGTGATTCACACTTTTTGAAAACCTATTTTATTGACAACGTATAGTGTTTCATACAGTAATTGGCCACTGACTTTTCCCCACCGCCTGACGATAGGGGCCTCAAGTGCCAAGCACATATGAGCACCTTTCAACACCATGGACAGCTCCTCAGCAGACACAGAATCCTGTTTCTTTTATTTGAGACACAGTCTAATAACACCAGTAAACACCAAACAGACTACATTGCTGTAATATAATAAATATATTTATTGAAGATCAGATACCTTTTAAAAGTAAATACAAGGTATTTGTCAGTGTGCACATCCTCTGCCAGCTATTGTTTATTGCTATCTGGCCGTCTTAATATGATCTTTTATATTGGCATTTTCCTGGTGCGTGAGAGAAAATGTGCTCTCGCAGTGTGTCGAGAACGCAGCATTTTCATTGTTCTTTTTCAGAAAGAGGCAAAGTATGGCACAATGTTTATGTTTTTATATTGGGTTGGATAATAATCAGTGGGACAGAATACACATCTAAGTACGCACTGAAACTTTGGTGGATTTAGGTGAAAACCGGGACAATTGGGTATTTTACGGATATTTGTCGGGACTAGGAACCCCCTGATAGAAATCGGGACAATCCCAGACAAACCCAGACGCCTGGTCTCCGCATCTGTCAGCCCAGAACCGTGGCAGGTCTTGAAATGATCACAAAATGCAATCTACTGGTTTCATGTACATGGACACGATGGGCGGTTTGTTTTCCTGTCGCTCAGGACCAAAACAGTGCCAATGGAAAGATCCTTTTACCGTGGTGGACACAAGTTAAACACGTTCAATATGTGTATGAATATGTAACGGTCAGAGCCAGTGGTGTAGAAAGAGGGGAGGTTTTCCTAAACCTCACTAAGTGGTTTTCTTGCCAAATTTTAACGTTTGATTTATTGCCTAAACCTAACTGTGTGAAGCGATGTCAAGCCCAACGATGACGGTTTTCCTAAATCTGACCAAGTGGTTTTCTTGCCTAAACGTTTGTCTTCTGATGTTATGTCGTCCTTGAAATAAGTTGTTTCGAAGGAACGCGGAAAAAACAATTTGTGTCCCCGTTGACTAAACCAACAGATTGCATTTCATGACTGTGTCGTGTATTTATGTATGGGTAACAGTCGCCGAACCGAGCGCCCGACTCAAACGGAGCACGTCTTCTCGTGCCGGGAGGAGGGGATCAGGTTAGCTCTTCAGAGCCGGTGGGCAGCAGAGTCCCGCTGTGTGTTTGGTTAACAGAGCTTACGGCTAACAACGACATGGAGCACGGGGAACGGCAGTTTATTGATCATTGATTAAAATGAGCGCTTATCTCATGAGGGAAACACGCCGTCTGACACGCTTGCGGTGGAGACGAGACGGGCGAGTGTGGGTTGCATTCATTCAATCAGACATGACAGAAGTAGTCGTCGCAGACGCACCTGGTGGAGAGCTTCCCTCCACCGGGTGCCCTTTCCTAGTTACACCACACACCTCCATCATACGATCACTACATCTGCAGGCTACGAACCAATTTTCCAATAAACAGGTGAATGTTGCATAATGCAGCTTGGCTGATCTTGATGTTTTGCACATTAAAGCCACCAGTGATGTTTAATGATTTCACTTGTTCTAGTCTAGCTCTACCTGCTGAAAGAAATGTTCTTCATTCTTTTCATGATTAATAATGAATACTGAATAAACCACATTTTAACTATGCCATGTAGACTTAAGAAAACTATAAAAGCTATGTATTGGATATTTGGAGAATTAATAGGCTACAATCATGGATTTCGTTGGGATATAATGCCCGATAAAAAACATTATGTACAGTGCTCTTTGTACAATAATTATTGCATATTATCAAGTTTTCAGCGGAGGAAAGGAACATTTACTCAAGTATTACTTTCAGACACTTCTACTTTATTTGATTTTACTCCACTATGTAGTCCTATAGTTCCTATACTCTTCATATCAAGATTTGAAATACATACCACTTGATCAGTTAATAAAATATGATGCATTGAAATGATCTCCACCTCGACCAACTACACCATCACCCTGGATCTTAAGATCCTATCTGCACAATACATTCTGTGCTAGAGCTTTGTTTTCTTCAGCTATCCATTCATCACTATTACATTTGTGTTGTATGTCATTGTTTTGCAGTTTTGCACAAATATTATAATTTTTGGGGGGATTTGTCCTTTGTCCTATTCAAAATCTATTAATAGACAAAAACAACTCATATTCCTCCGTAACATCATATCTGTCACATGAAGCGCATCGTCATAAACACATTTTCAAAGCAAAAACAAGCCAAGGAAGAAAAAGAGTGCGACAGAAAGAGATAGATTTGGTCAGCTGTTAAGCCTGACTGTGGACTAATATTCCCCCACTGTGGCAGCGACAATGGCCCAGTGAGCACCAGACTGAATCATCTCACCCTCTCATCTCTTTGTGCGCATCTTCGGATTTAAAATAAAACTCAGTATGTATTAAGCATCCCCTGGAACTGTTTGCTTATTCATGTTGCAGTCTTCAGTCTGTCAGTATTACAGACAGCTTCTCGGCTGATCCCGTCTCTGGAAAAGTCACATATTCCAGTCGGCGAGCCAGCGGGCAATCCGAAGACGCCAGTACTGACGTCAGACTGGACTTTTCCAAGCATTCTCTGTGCCGAAAATGCCATTGGGCAGAATAATATGATCGCAGTCTCACTTTAGTTCAGCACAGTCGAGGAGGTCTGGCAGGGAGAGCAATGTTCAGAGGGTCAAAACACTTGTGGGTTGAAGTGCATGCAACTGAGTCTACCTGGCAGAATACAGAAGCTAGAGCAGCACACAAGGAAACCAAAGAGACACCAAACACATGTATTTGTAAAGCATTAATGGTACATTTTAAACAAAGTTGTAACCATCTTAAATGTGTAAAAAAAAAACTCTGTTTTTCTGATTGTCAACAAATCAAGTTAAAAAGACCCAAAGCGACAACTTGTTAGCTCGTCTCATAATACTTTCTGACTTCCCCACTCTGTCTGTGGCACTCAGCCCTTTGCCCATTGGTTCCTACTGAACACGTACTGTATATCTTAGTGCAACTGTTTGGGGACTATTTACAGCGGTGGATTAATACACATGTGCTGCTGCTGCAGTGAGTGTTTGGAGGCAACAGGATGTTGCATGTGGAATTGAGTCTAAATAACGTGTTTGTGTCCATGGTCATGAAGGAACATGTCAACCAGTGCAACAACATGGCTCATTGATGTGTATTTAATTGGAGAACAATGTATCCATGCTAGAGAGGTATGTTAGCCTTTGGATGCAAGGACAGACAGGATAGGCAGAAGGGTGATGCTATCTGTTCTTTCATAATGTGATATCAGATGATAGAAAATAGAACACGTTGAATTTAGACTTACCATAGACTCATAACAAATATGGGATATTTGTGTTATACTTAGTGAAACTACAGCTACCAGCTTAGCTTGGCATCGGGGATGTAGATGGCCTGAGGCAGTTACCTTCTACAAAGAGACAAGGACATTTGACTTCTATAAATCTCCAAGGTTGCATTATTTATCTGTTGTGTGGTCTCTCACGCATGTGGAGTCCACACAGTAATCTTGCAGGTATGATGTCAGTGTACTGTCAAAACATCGTTTTTTACTGCAAACAAACAAAAAATAGGTGAGACCCCGAATCTCGTAAAATAACATGCATGTGTTAAACACAGGTGTTATACAGAGTAATGTCAATTCATGTAAGTAATCAATTCTGCTGCTGACAGTGAAGTAAATATATCTATTTTTCAATAAGACATATTTGATTTGTTTCAGTTCGGCTCCTTTTGTCCATGAGCAGCTACTACAGCAACAAAAGAAATTGTAGTCATTTCGAAAAGTACTTCCAGATGCATTGTAACATCAAAGCCATCGATCTTTTTTCCCTCTCATCATGATCACGGCCCACCAATATTGTCATATTAAGATCCCTTGGCTGCCCTTGTCATAAAGTTTGGCCGCCTCCGACAGTGAGCAGCAAAGTGAGAATGGTTGGCACTGAACCTGTCATCTTCCATTCATTATCATGACAACTGACAGACTGCTCTGAGGATCATTCAAATCCGTGCAAACCCACTAAATCTCAATAAAGTGGAACGTCAATCTGGCTCTGGCTCGACCAAGCAGTTTTCATGTCTGGGGTTTGTCCCTCTAGAACAAGAACAAGCTGTTAGATTGACACAACACACACTCCCCTAACTGCTATTGATTATTCCGCACGCCCATTTTAACAACCCACCCAGTCTTAACTCTTCTTCTATCTCTGTTTGTCTTCCTCTCGCACGGCCTTTCTCGTTGCAAAACCAAATTTCAATTAATAGATTGTCAGCTGTGGAACACTGTTGATCCCCCAATTCAAGCTTTTTTCACAAATCAAGCATCAGCTCCGAGCCTGTTGAAGATGCACAAACGCAGGGAAAGGGAGAACAGATATATTGCTGGAGTTTATAGAATGCTTGGCAGAGAAAAAAGAGGAAGGTGTGAGTTCATTATCCAGACATACAATTTCTCTCTCCCACCTGCAACAGGCTAGCCATCAGGGGAAATATCTTGATAGGACGATAAAGAAAACAGAGACAGGGAATATGCTCGGTGGTGCTTTGGAGAGGCGCCAATTGGACTTTGCTGCAAACACAATCTGGAGATCCACTGGGCTGTAAATTGGCTGGGTATAATGCCAGTGTGTGTGCTTGTCTCTGTTAGCGTGTGGGTGTGTCAGATAGTGGATAGGGACATTCGGGAACGCTAGCCCGGAGCTTTAAGTCTACTCACCAAACAAACAAACACATATACAGTTTCAAATTCATATCCATATCGTTTCTGCACATGGTAGGATCTTTAAAATGTGCCTCCACAGGATTTGTTTTTCATGCAGGGGTTTTGTTGGATTACAAAATCAATTAAAAGGAAGATGAATGAAACCGTACTTGGTCGAGTGCCGTTTTAGGTTTAGCATTAAAACAGAGCATCTGATGAGCATCTTACATCTTGACACTTTTAGCATTACAACTGGAAACTGTTCTTCAACTGTGTGCAAGTACATTGAGAGTGACTTAAACTGGAGTCAAATTTCCTGCAATGTGTAAACAATGTGCACTCAGGACAAAACATTCCACCACTGAAGTAGCGGTGTAGAGGTTGTGAAGAACATCAGGGGTCATGTCATTACATTACATTTAGCTGACACGTTTATCATACATTCATCATACACTGATGACAGGGGCTACCATTCAAGGTCCACATCAGACACGGTACAGCAGTATCGGGGATCGAAACCCTTGCCCACAATGAATGTAGTCTGACTACACCAACCTAACTTTTATTTTGCTTTTTATTGGACAGCACAGTGCAGAATGGCAGGAAAAATGAGGAGAGAGAGGTGGGGTGGCATGCAACACAATATCCTGACAGGATACAAAACCTGGGATGTAACAATGATGTGCTGTCTTCGATCACAAAGCCACCATGAAAGATTGCAGGGGCCTGGCATCAACTGAACAGAGCGAATGTTGTTCCATCTGATTCCACACTGCAGATGGTCATGGTAGTGCCGTTAGTGGCAATATTGATTCGACAGCATCCTACAACAAGAACAACTTTCTCTATATGAGACTGTAACGTCAAAGCAGGACTCCTGGTTGTCTGTCCTGGAAAATATTGGGTTGCAAAGATAAATGAAAACGGACGTCACCGCTTAGAGTTCTGCACATATAAGTGCAAGTCACAACACAAGTTGCCATGGAGACGTCCAGCATCTAACCATCATTTTCCTTGATCACCTAAACCACATTTCTCGGAGATTTGCTGACTGTAAGACTGGTAATTTCCTCAGATTGGACCGGATAATGCAAGTTCACCCAAAAGAAATTCAGTGTTCCAACAGAGGTCGTCGTCATTTTATAACTTTTTTCAAACCGACAATCATGACTTCATTTAGCCACCGGCTGGTGTGCAGAGCTATGATGGTAGGCAGGTTTGGTTTTACCTCTCAAATCTCTTTTTCTTTCTTCACACGTCTACTTCTGTAGGGCCCTATGATTTTAAAATTAGGATTTCCCCTACTATCATAAAGACTGTTTCACAGCACTTAAGCTGAATGGACAGAAATAACCTTTGACACTATGTTTTTAGTCATCCAAAACAAATTGGGAATTTTATGCTAACAGCTGAATTAAGAGCACTTAATTTACCAAAAGGATGGAATGTTATATAATTGTATTGAAGCATTTCTCTGAGAGAAAATTTAGCAACGTTGCTTTACGAACAAACAAATACAATCTAATGACATTCATGACAAAATGTGCTTGAATCTGAAAACACAAAATAAAATCTGTAGTCTGGAAATATTTCGCAACCGAGTGCAACACTGTGAATGCCTTGGAGATATTTCCCAAAAGTGTGCACAGCCATTGCATCTCTCCCCTCTCTATGATGGCAGGCTTTACATGCTACCTTCATCTGTGGCCGTGAAGAACAGATACAAACACTTTTTCCTTCAGACGTGGTCGGCCGACATGTCGTACAAACTAGTTGGCGTTGAGCATAACCCGCTTTAGATCACAACTGTTCGTCTACTCAAAGACGACGCACTAGACACCCACAAGGAAACCCCACAAAGAGAGTACTTGTCCCAAGATACAAGATCCTTATCTCCTATTAGCATCAATGACCACCAGTAATACGTTGGTAATCAATTCATACAGTATGTTTGTGCTGCACTGTCACAGACGTCTCACTTGACACAAAAATCAATGAGCTCATTGGCAAGATCGCACATTCTTATGGCAAGGCTTAACGACAAGAAGTATTTAATTTCTGTGCCCTAAATACTTTGCTGTGTGCTACTGTGCTTCTCTAGTATGTTTGACACTGTATGCCCTCGAGAATAGGGTGGCAGCACATACATTTGGTCCCTTAAATGCATCTTTGGGCTCTTCAGGCAATACACAATCAATCTACCAAAGTTGTGGACTTTGCAGCAGAAAAAGAAGAAAATTTCTGGTCGCCCACATGTCAGGTTCAATAACGCCTTCTAGCATGATCTTAAAGCTGTAAACATCACTGAAACTGAGCTTATAGAAGGATCCACTTGACTGCCACTGACCCCTGACGTCAAGTGCGGTAAAGAAGGCAAAACAAAAAAGCTGCTCTACACAAACCTTGTGCGGCATCCAACCTCAAGTGGAGTTGAACAGGCCTACAGATATTCATTGTAATGTATTGCCGCACATTAGTGTGTTAGAGCGAATCCTCTTGTGAGAAAAGCAAAGAACTTCAGAGCAGCCAGTCAGAAAACTCGACCTCAGTGAAACTGACTGATCCACGAAAGAGTGCACATTTACAAGCCCACCAATCACCATCATCCCAGTGTTAAATGAATCAGACTGACCTGTGGTGCCGCTTCCGCTGCTGCTCGGCGCTGTCATGCACGTCTTAACGCTTTAGTCAACCGCTTTCTTCAGCGCTCCACATGCTGATGTTCTGTTTTTTATGAACCACGAGGGGATTATGCACTCTTGGTCCAAAATCTAAAGCAACTGCAGCAGTTATAGCAATAAAAGCAGAGCGAGCCATCCCCGTTGCCACGTTTTCGCCGTCAATAAACCTTTTGATATCAGTCAGTTACCATTTTACACGTTTCTGAAGACATCACAAAAACGATGAAGAATGAGATCAAAACAAAGGAGTCATCATAATACAGCACCTAATGGAACCTATGAGGGCCTTTAGAGCGTCAACTCGGAAAGCTATAAAAATGAACAGTACTGCCTGTCAATTTCACTGGGCAGGATGTGGAAACTCAAAGCTCTCCAAACTGCCCTGACTACTAATGGAGCCTCATAATTCCAAACTCTCTGTCCGCTCACTTCGGAGAATAGAGCAGAAACTCAGCGGATACAATTCTGTTTTTACTTCCTTTTAATAATGCATGAAAGCGAATAGATTCATTTTTCCCCCTGTGTTCAATATTTAAGTGCACAAGGCTATCACTGATCCTCAGTGAATCTGTGCTGCCGCATTGAGTACCTCCTCAGTAAAGTGTCCCAATATCTCACTCTTGCTCCTCTGACAAGGTCGGAGACGGAGGAGTTACAGTATATTGCATGGATTCCCCCAGTAAAAAGGGTACCGGGCCACTGGACTAAATCCTCATGTCGAGCTTTTGAGAATCAGCCAGCAAGGGTGTTACTGAGAGACGGAGTTAGGCTGGTGAATTGAACCCCATACAGCTGGATCAAGTCTCTCTCTACACCCTTCTGTCTACAGCATCTATGCTATTTCATGTTCCACTCCCCCTACCTCCCTCGTGTGCCCTGTCTATGCCACACCGTGGTAAATAAAAAGCAGTGCACATAGTGAATATTCAAACCAGTTGCCAGAATAAAACGTTGACATTCTACGTTTCTGCAAATCACGCAATCGGCCAAGATGTTTTAATGTTCAAGATGTTGACCAAGGAACTTCAGAAGGACGTGGCTCAGCACATAACTCGACCAAAGTCAACAACCTTTTGGCGAATCATCCCAAAAGGATATGTCCACAAGAGTACTACCTAAAGCGTACCCTGAAAGTTTCATTCAAATCAACCACTAGGGGCCGCTACAAATGCAAAAACAGAACAAATAAATGAGCGTAGCACAATCACAAATCAGAATATAAATTAGAAGTTTGTCCAATCGATAAAAGACTCAGAGGATGTGTTTCATGACAAAGTTAAACCATGTGCATGGGCCAGGCACAAATTTGGCCAACGATGTTTGGGCTAAACGACAGCTTGCCCAAACATCATTAAACTTGCTGGATATTTTGAATTAATCTGTTGGAACATGTCCCTCAAATGCCAAGAAATATGACTGGCAATTACTGAAAGGCTGCGTGTGTGATTGGTCTTATACTCCTTCTTACGACAGAATTAAACTGGCTGAAGTGGGTTTGCTTTGTGGAAAACCCCAAATCCACTCTGCTGCCTGTGGCTTTGATTTTGGCAACGGAGCTGTTTCTTTCTGTTGAGCTAAAAAGGGCTTGAACCCCGAATGGCCACTTTATTATGTAAATAGTTTTCACTAGTTGTGACAAAATAACCAGTAAATGAATGCTTACTTATTGAAGGGCAATAGAACATGTTGTTTGGATCAGTATTGCTGAGCCCCAGTATCTCCATGTTTTTATATTATGATGATTGTATTCATGGTTTATTGTTTACCTTTATAACCCACTACCTTATACCTATTGTGTATTGTTCTGCTCAACACTGTTGATTCATGATATTCTACTATTCACGTCGGGCTATGCAAATGAAATGCTCGTCTTTCTACTACTAATGATACAAATAATGAATCACTATTAATGTATGAAGTGCTTACTTTATTTATTTTCCACACTCAGAAATGAAAGCACCATGTAAATGAGATGTTGTTGGCTGTTTCGAGACCTCAAGCGTAGAAGGCAGCGAGGCAGCCTGACCTTCTGTTTGAGGAGAATAATCTTGTCAGAGGTCTTCCTCAGCACTTAGGGCTGGGTTGACAGTGTTCACTTATTTTAAATTTTATTTGCTGAAGCTAGGTTTTAGCATGAGTGTTTTTTTGCGAGAGGGATGGATGTTAAGATGACCACGAAGTAGGAAAGCCAATTTGACTTTTCCCAATATTTTGAGGGGAAAAGAAAAGTTTTCGAAAAGTATCCCTTGCATTATTTTAATTCATCATATGTGTTAAGTCACCAAATAAATACAAATAGTAGATGACAGATAGTGGCAATGCTGGGTATCCATTATTGCTACCTGCTTAAGGAATAAAAGTAAAACTTAAAAAAGGCATGTTATTGTAATTTGTTGATTTACTTTATTTTCAATCTCCTAAATGATTGTGACGCATTCATTAAGATTTGGTCATATTTGCATGTGATAGAATGCCACGGCTGCCAAAAGCAGTTTGTTTAAGATGTGAACACGATTGCTGTTACAGACAACTCTTCATAATAATCTGGTTTACATGACTGTTCACTTAGTTGTGGAATTAGCTTTTACTACAAAGCCAATTTGTTTATGACTCGCCACCATCAAAACTGACCAAACCAATTACGAGCGAGACTCTGGTTAATCAGATTGTGCTGAAATTAAAAGGGACTTTTTAAAATTGAAAATGGAGCGCACCCTTGCCAGACAAATTGTCTTGCCAGACAAATTGTCTGGCAAGGCATGTAGTGAGCTGGTATTTTTGGATGAGGATACGGGCCGTCCTGAGGACATTCTGTAATGAAGAGGGGAAAAGTTGTAATTGTTTCGAGATTTTCCTCTGGACTGTGCATATCTAATTACCATGGACGTCATCATCCCTCACCTGATGGTTTGCACTGCGTACTGTTGCTAGTGGGAGAAATAGACCTCACCAAACGCCTGGATGTTGGATATGATTGTTGGATATGACCCGCTGTGTGTTTCCTCTCCATTTGCTGACTTTGATGATTCATTTGTTGAGTGGCCGAGACAGGTATGGCTGAGAGGATAAAGCAATAATCCAATGATTACGCTCTCCGATCTATGTTCCACTTCTGTCTGACCCTCACACACATGTGTCATGCCAACACACCAATAGAACTGAAAATCAGAAATGTACTTAGCTTGCGGCCGTGCCCTTTCACTCCTCTATACATGTGTCTTTAGGATCGAGCCTGTAGTGTGTGGGCTGGAATTACTGAGCTTGGTGATGGCAGTGGGTATTCCCACTGAGCTATAGCCTGGAGTAACCGTAGTGATGTTGCTGGTATGATGTCGGTATACGGTCACAAGATCATTTCCACTGTCTATCTTTGCTGAAGCGGCAGCAACGCAGCCGAGCCGCGGGGTGGCTGCTCTGACCTCGTGGACCACAATATAAAAAACAAGAGGTTCTGTGATGCACACGCTCTGCTCATGCAGGCAGCAGGTGTTAGGCATTGGTTTTGGAGAGGTGCGAGTGGATTTCTGTGCCTTCTAGTTGGTCTGAACTGGTGGAAACAATATGTGCACTACGGAAAACATGGAGGGTGCATCTGCCTGCGCAATCTGGATGCATCACTGCGTGTTTAGTCACTTATATGTTCATTTTTGAACATGTTAAAATGTATTTACCTCCTTGTTGTGTGTCCCCATATTTTCTGCTTTAATACTGCCCAGCAACCAGCTCTGAGGATGTTTCATAAGCCCACCGGTGAGGTCACGAGTCTAAGGTCAGGCTGGGTCGAATCCTGAATGGATTTCGAGATGATTGTGGGGAGCAGGTCGGTTCCGATGTGGAGCTTTACACGTTCAGCACAGGCAGGACTCTGGACAGAAGACAAACAATGTCCTTGGGATTCTCTATTTTGTCTCTAAATAGTCTTTAATAGTATTTATTATTTCTTTGCTACATATAGACATGTAGGATGAAAAAATGGGTTGACCCGATGTAAATGTTTTGCCAATGTAGACGTCCCCATGTATTCTTTTTGTTATTGTCTTATACTGTTGCTTAATAATGTGAGGTGCTGACACTGTTTTGCATATTATTACATTGCTAAAAGTGAATTTCTAGTAACCCTACAATATGCCAAAAGTTCTTAATATATCCATGAAAGACAACTAATGCATTGCTTCTCGTTAAATACATATTGCCGGGATTCGGGGTCATATGGGCCTCTGGATTGGTTTTCAGGCAGGTCAGGAGGATTCACTTCCTAACAAATGCAAATCCTTGCGTCGTCTCAAGGACAATCACAGTCACAGTCCTTGAAACTTTTTGCATTGCTGTCTTCTCGGTGTGTTTTCCCTGAAGATCAGCCCGCATTGCTGTTGATTCGGGGGAGATATATATTTGGGCTAGTGGGCTCCCATGTCATTTCTCTGGGACCATCACCATCACCATCGTCATCATCATCATCATCATCATCATTGCTGTTATGGGACTGTTGTTCTGCCTAAGTGACTCCATATCGCCAATTAGCCCATCGCCAGGAAGTGCTGCTCTATTATTTTTCTCCCCTCGGCTCCGATGAAACAATGTCAGGCCGAGGCATTTGTTAGCTGATTATACTACCGTGACATTCAACCGCATGACTCTGTTTGGAGCAACGGAATCCCATAAAACATGCAGCCGAATGAGAGTCGACAGTTGGTGATAGATTGAGAGAGAGAGAGACAGGGAGAGAGAGAGAGAGAGAGAGAGAGAGAGAGAGAGAAGGGGGGAAGACTGCGAGAGGACCGAGTGCATTCGCCCTTGGCTCCATGCGGCAGTTTTTTACAATAACAATTAGAGTGTGTGAGATATAAAAGCTAATGATCAGGTCTGTCATATTTGCATATGCAAAGAGCAGTGGGCTGATTGCTTGCACGAAACGGCACTTAGAGAGCGTAATTAGAGAAGTCTGGCGGTGGTGATGTCGACAGCCAGAACAGTGGAGAAATTCCCTCTTAATGAGGCTTGTCACGGTGCGCTCTGCCTCTAGTCTCTGCTCCGTGATCTGACACACACACACACACACACACACACACACACACACACACACACACACACACACACACACACACACACACACACACACACACACACACACATTTAACCACTGTCTACAGTCTGTAACGCAGTTAAGAAAGCATTTAACTTGACTTAAGGGTTTTTACATGACAGTCTAACAACACAAGCACTCACAGTGACAAACACTGACACATATAAAGCCAAATCAGGCACGCATGCACGGACAAACCCGCACGGGCAAAGCTGCACAGAGATCCCATCCAGCTATCTGGTCTAATCAGGATATTCAGTCTAATTGCAGGACATGCTGCTACGAAACAGAGCTCCTTTAAACGTCTCCCACTGTCTTCTGCTGGAAGGAACTGATGATATTGTTTTCCTTTTTCATGCAGAATTTTTTTTTCTTTGCCAGGCTTTTCTGCAGGCACTCCCATTTTTTTATAAATGTATTTCCCTATCACAGATTTATTTTGTCTGTTCGTCCACGGTGGCCGTTAATACTTCCGTTGTTTATTCAAAACAAACCAAAGGATCTGTCACTTCCTCAGCAGTGGAGATGTTTTTTTTCTGGCTACCAGATACTGTGAGCCAGACTCATGAAGTTTGGTGGATTTTCAAGGCTTAATGATTGTATGAACGAAAGCAGTAGTTTATAAATCCCTGCATTCGGAGTGTAATGTGTTGTACTTGACACCTTGTCATTCATGGATGTCTATACGGACCATTTATATCTAGTTTTGGCATAAACCAGGCTGTTTCTATCCCATGTCCCTCTGGCAGTGGCAACTAAAGCCTGCTTTGTGTCATTACACAACTTTAATTATGTTGTGAAAGAAGGTAAATCTGACGTGCATTATTCCTCAAGACGGTCCTCACCAGACAAACAGCAGCATTGAATATTTGTTCCAACACTTGAACCTTTTCCTAACAAGTGACCTAAAAAACGCTTCAATCAGAATATGTTTATTGATTGGTTGATTGCTGTTCTCACGGTACATTAGCACATACAGTAAAAGGAGCAGCAAACTCAGTTGCTGTAGACACAGCATTAATGTAATATTGAGACTTGCATAAATTGTAATACTGTAGAGTAGACAAAAGTCCTGTGGAAACAAAAATGAGAGAGCACAAATGAGGAGTCACATTAGCCAAAATTAGCCACTCTTTCTTTTCTGTGGGTACATCGGCATTACCTCAACTTCATCCTTGTTTCCGTCACCTGTGTCTTTTCCTGGAATATTAATCCCATTGGAGATGCAAGGACGGAGGAATCAGTGAAACAGGTTTTTAGTGAAATGACGGTGGCTCAGCTAGATCGGCAGTCAAGTCGGCTTTGTCCTGTAGCAACTATTAGCAAGATTATCTGGTAATGTGAGGGTTTTACAGATTCAGTCTAAAACCTCTCAAACCGTCCGAAACCTCTTTGGGGCTGCCACAATAATTTCAAACATGTTTTGATATTTAGGAGTTAAAAAACTTAAGTCAAAACTTTCCCAGCAGGTCCACGATAGCCCTTGATAAAGATACGTCAGAACAGGTGTTTTACAAACGGTAAACATTCTAGCCCTTGGGGGTAACGTTAGCTAAAATACTGCTGTTGAAATATGAAAATGAACTGTTTAATTGTCACATCCAGTTCTCGCTAAAGAATAGATAACCTGTTTGGTGAATCTGTGAATGTTTTTCTTACGCGTGTGATGCAACCCGATTTCAAAGTCGGTGAGGATTTTAAAGCTCCTCTAGTCTGAGCCCAATTTAACAGATTTCTAATGAAGCGTGTTCTGATAAAAGAGTTCTACAAAGGTGATGCTCTTGTATCCTTGTGCATGTCTCGTGAAGGTGGGCAGAACTATGCTTAGCTGTACGTGAGGCCACCAGATTCGGAACTGGTTAAAATGATAAAGGTGTTATTTCTCTCACCTTAACAGTTTGAACAAAGCTAAAAGAAGAGTCAGGGGGATGTCACTCAAAGAGTCTGTTCACACCCACACAGACCTGATAAGAGGTCTGTTCAGGGGAAGGAGAAGGAGTTTTTCACGTACTTTTTCTAAGAATACACTAGTGATTGAAAAGTATTTTTAGTTATTTAGTCCTGCCCCGGAGAGTACTGTGTTGAAGACAGAGAAAGGTTTGACAGGAGAGACAGACGTTCATTACCACTCACAGCTGTCGGGGATTTATGGAACGGTCGCCATCCGACTTGCATGTAAGAAAATATGCCAAACAGACAAATCAAGGCAACCGAACCAATCTTAAAAGAAAACTTGGAAATCTTAAACTGCATTAAATACGGAAAAAAAACTTTGGCAATTGACCTCCAAAAACTTATATGAGTCTAACCCTTTTTCGAAGCACAGAAATACCTTTTCCTGTAAGCAAAGAAAACCAACCTGGTATTTCTAGGAGCCTTATCCTCCGGGGGGCATATTCGTGCCACAAGATCGATATCTCTCTCCCTTTACCTTTATCAATCTGTCTCTCCCACCCATTGCAACCCCCCCATGTCTCTCAATCCATCTCTCTCTCTTCTACCCTCCCATTTATTCTGCCTTCCCTCAATCTATCTCTCTCTGTCTCTTTTACTACCATTTATCTCTCCTTTCTTTCCGCAATCTATCTCTCTCCCTCCTCCGTATCTGTCTCTCGCTGGATTAAAATGCCTCATTTTTGGATCCATTCTCAGCTCCTACACTGCAGCTTTCGTTGCCTCGGTCAAAACGAGAGAGCATCTCATCAGCTTTGTGAAGATCAATTTGTCTGTCCTTTCTTTCTCCTGTTTGCCTCGGCAAAACAGATTATCCCTCTCTCCCACTGAAGAGTGTCTGTTTGTCATGTTAAATCAAGACAAAAGGTGAAGGGAAAGCAGATTTTTTTTGGGGGCGTCGCAGCCGTCAGATGTGGGGAAAACTTAAAAGTGAGCTTGTAGCTGGTCTGCTCCGCCTCCAGATGACCGGTCACTGTCAATATTTACAGCGGATGTAAGACAAACCCTGATGACAGTGAATACGAGTAAAGGTGCTGGGCCTGAAAACATCCCCTCGCCGTGTACTAAGAACATGTGCCAATAGGCTAGTTGAGTCAACATCTCACTGTCACAGGGGAGTGCTCCCACCTGCTTCAAGACAGCCACCATCGTCCCTGTACCTAAAAAGTATGTAGTGTCCAGTCTAAAGGACTAGTGCCCCTATGGCCACCAGCCCACTTCTGGTGAAGTGCTTCGAGAAACTGGTTCTCCAGCACGTCAAAAACAACTACCCCAGCCAGCCTGGACCCTCACCAGTTTGCACACACAGATCCACAGAGGATGTCATCTCCTCTGCTCTCCACTCAAATAACGACAACTACATCAGAATGTTGTTTGTGTTGCATGCTGAGCTGAAATCAACAATCAGACCCATGAAACATAGCTCTCTGGGCTTGAGTATTTCACTCGGCAACTGGTTATTAGACTTTCTCACAAACAAACCCCAGGCAGTTTGGATTGGCAGCCACACTTCCTCCACTCTTTCCTGGGTCCAGACCTTTGAATCCGCCCACTTCCCTGAGTTCGGGTCGACTGACTCGTCTGACATCGTGACATGAAACAGTGGCTACTTGATTAAAAAGTAGTCGGGAAGACTAATGAATAGCCAATCGGCGCCAGTGGCTGGACTATCGCCGTTTAGAAGCTGTTGTCAAGCCATTAAGAAGCTGTTGTCAACTATGGAGACAGATACAGACAACACTGACGGTTAACTGTTAACATCTCTTGATGACACGCACACGCACAGACCCACGCGATGAAAGCAATACCAGTGTCGCTGTCACGGCTGGTGAAGAATATACCCGCCCCAGCCGGTTCTCCCTGCTGCCGTCGGGCAAGCGATACAGTAGTATCTGCTGTCATACTACCAGAATAGAGAGCAGCTCCTTTCCTCAGGCTGTAAGACTGCTCAACTCATCCTCCGTACTCCACCATAACAACATTCTTTTTTTGTGTGTAGCATAAAAGGACTAAAACTTGTGCAACCCTCTGTTGTATAATTAAGATAAATGAACCTTGAACCTCATAGGAGGCCTTGAAAATCCAGAGGTTTTGATAATTTTTTCCGTTGTTATTTACCACTTTCAATACTGGCCATACAAGCAGCACACACACACACACACACACACACACACACACACACACACATATACAGTATATATATATATATATATATATATATATATATATATATATATACCTTAATTTGTATGTAATCCACGTAATCGTAAAGCAGGAAGTAAAAAGAGCGACAAATTCCGCATAGAGAGGAGGTGGAGCAAGATTCAAACCAAAGATACTACACTTTTGTTTTTGATACATTTAGCACAAGCTTATTTTCTCCCCAATTTGACACACATTAAAGTTAATTTTGCAGAACTTCATTTCCTTCATTTAGGCTTTTAAAAACTACTACAATGCACAATCAACAGCGTGCATCTTCAAAAAAAGAGGAGTGGTAACTACTTTCTAGTTTTCCTGTAACTGAAAAGTTAGCATTGAAGTAAACACACGCATTATGTTAACCGATCTTTCATCCAGCTGATAGCATTTGCAATCAAGCCATGTGGCGAAGTTGTTTTTAGTAGTCGCAGTATGAGTTTACTAAGAAAAATAAGAATACTAATAGGTCCGCTGTTTACACCACTGAAGGCTTTCCTGCAGTTTTTAGATGTTGAAATGAATTTAGAAACTTTCCATGCCTGAGGGGAAAACACTTTCTTTCAGGCTAAGTAAAAAATGTGATATACTGGTTCCGCAATGCAATCAACTTTAATTCTAACGAATGTACTGTCAAGGCTGTCCAGTCGAGACTAAAGTTTTATTTATTGGTTTACCTCCAGCCTGCAATCTTGGTTTTTCCAAATGGACTATTTAATTTGCTCTTCATATAGTTTATTTGATGTATTCACATTGTGTCTTTGACTATCAACCTTTTCAATTCAAAAGTAATTTAAATAGTCAGCCATTTTGAAGGGTTTAGCGATGAATTCATCTGATTCTATGGCAGAAGGAATTTAGCTTTAGACCTTTCTTTTATGTCGTTAAGAGTATTCCATAATTATTAACCATCATGCATAGTTCATGAATTTCGCTTTAATAATCAGAAGTTATTTTCCAGTCCATTCATTTATATGACCTTGGACCTCACTGTATTTATTCCATGGAATAGAGTCGATATTACGATTTTAGCCCCATGTTTCATTTCATCCCGGTGAGTCATGTATGTTTTTAATTTATCATCGAGCCAAGAGGCAGGAGTACTTCTCACAGTGAATTTTATGGTTGATGCATGTTTTTCAGCAACCGTCGGTTACACATCTTTCCCCCGGGCCACACTGCCTGAGCGAGCAGCTCGTGTTGGCTGCCTTGCTAATCTGCTGCGTCTCTCTTATGGCCCGTATATAAGGAAGTGGATGTAGACGTTGAGATGTCCACCCATTGGTTTGTGAACTGCGGTTTTAAAGCCTTGAGTTCGACATTTTGGTCGTCGCCAGCTTGGTTTTTTAGCAACCAGTGAGCTAAAGTGACCATGATTGGACTGCGGAGGATTGACATAGAGGCGGCGTATATGTATATATGGTCTATTTGATTCTAAATTGACCATAATTTACTAAATGAACATCATGCTGTATTGAAGAAGACTTGAAACTAGAGATTGAGACCATAAACTCATGTTTACAATATTTACTGAGGGAATAAATCAATTGTAGGATCATTTTCTCATAGACTTATATACAATCTGACTTCTATTTGAAACCAGATGAGTCACCCCTGCTGGCCAGTAGAGAGAATTCAAGTTTAAGAGCACTTCAGCATTAGTTTTACATTTCAGAAACGGGGGGATGCCGTCTGGTGTCTCACACGAGTAGTGTTTCATTAGTATTTCATTTTTATTCGTTGAAGGCCAAAAAAGTAGTTAAAAAGCGTGTGCTCATTTGGAAATAGTAATAACAATCCACATTTAAAAGCCGGTGCTCTACTAATGGAGCACCGGCGCCGGAAAATGGAGCCGTGCAAGTCACTGTATTTCCCGCGACACTGCCCTGCAAATATTTCAGAATAAAAGCCTTGTGTTGACAGACAGACGCAGCCGTGCCGCACCTGAACCGTGCTCCTCACGCAGGGCGGTGTGGCTGCTCCAACCTGTTCACCAGGCCACGGGGAGAAAAGCAAGAGGTAACGTGACACACACATGCTGCTCACGCAGGCAGTGTGGCCTGTGTGTGAGAATGTTTATATTGCAATACCTCTCACTCTGTCCAATTGTCGATTTTCATGAATACATTTTTTCTTCTCAAAAGGATTCATAAGATCTTTGCAACACAATCCTTGGCCCGGCCTTCGCTGTGTCATCCGGGATGAAAGCAGCTCGTCAGCAGAGCAGCAGCTTCTGTGCTCCGTTAGTGCCGACACAGGATGCTTTCAACCCGATGCTACTGTGTGGGTCACCTGCATTTTGGCAGTTTTGGCAGCGCTGGCAGTGCTTGCATTGTTCTGAGCCCGATACACAATCACTGCAGTTTCTGTATTGTATAAAATGTAAGAAAATAGACCAGAAGCCTAAACAGATTGATAGAAGTCAACTCTTATTGATCAAAATTGAAGCATATCTGTTCTGGCAGTTGACTGAAAACTGAAACTGAAACGCATACAATGCTGATAGCTTGTAAGTGACTATGGTCACTCATAAAGGGCAGATCGTCGGAAGGGCCCCCTCTTAGCCATTGGGGCTGGAACAGATAATCTGGAAAGCTGAAGGCTTTTAAGGTTGTTGGGTTGTGGTCCCTTTACCATTTGACACGAGGCCAATGGTTTCAGTGATTCTAGAAAAGTGCTACTTTTCTTAAAATTAAACTTGATTGCTGGACCCATTTTTGTACTAACATGCAATCTGTATCTGGATATCTGATCTGAATGAGGGGCAACTCCTGTTAATGCAAGAACACAATACCATCAGAATGTGGTCATCTGGTGGTGGTCTGGCCGTCATTGTGATCAAATCTCAGTCAAGTGCAAAAGCAATCTGTACAGCTTGGCCGCATTTCTGAAAAAAATACCAACAAGTTGAAAGTCTTTCAGTTATCTCAAGCATGCCTGGCAAATTAAATGTAATACTACATATCATCAGGGACTTTTATCCCATCAAGAGGTGAATCTAATAAGTGGGATACACAGAGGCCACATTTATATTTTGCATTATGTGTGGCTGCAAGTGTATCTATAATAGGGTGTTTAATGCTTCTGATTCAGATTGACACAAACTAGTATGTTTTAAAGTCCTTCTTAACTGACACATGGTCTCTGAAAGCTACACATGTGCTTGTGTTGTTTCCTGATCGTGTAACAAAGTTACAGAAAGCGTTGCATAGTCAAAGTTGTTAAAAGGCCATCCCATTCACTGACTTTCTACTCCGCTCTTCTCCAAGTTTTATAGCGCTCTCTCTCCCTTTTTTATTTCAGCTTTGGTTCTTTGACCGATGAGCTTTTGCAATTTGCTACACACCCAGCGCCGACCCAGCAGTTGTGGCTCGCCGGGTGCAGCATGAAAACTCTTGTCACACAGTAATGGACTATTAAGGCCAGATTTTCTATTTCTCTCTGTTGCTCTGTGTTTTTTTTTTTTTTTTTTTTTAAGTTCTGTGCACTCTTTGAACAAGCAAGTTTGGATGTTGCACACTGGGGACATGACTGAGATTTGCTGACTGGTGTTGGACTTGCTAACCAGTTAGTAACTGTGCCTGTTTGGATTACGAGCAGCTAATTCAGCCCTGATAACCAATTTGTAGTGGAGTTTTATTCATTAGAACATTTTTGTTTTTTTTATCTTGTTTCTCCCTCTGCTGCTATGTACTCAACATGTGCAAATATGGTACAAAGTGTGACTGTCACCACTTATATGGGTGTAAATGCGGGAGCCACACTGCGTCTATAAACGCACAGAGGTGGTGCTGTACAAGCACACATTTTGTGTGAAATAGTTGGCATCATGTTCTTTCATTACTTAACTGTTGATGGGGATCATTTGCTGCATACGGATGTACTGTATTTATTGATAACATCCCGAAATAAAACAGTTTTTATTGTTTGAATTGAAATAAAGAAAAAAAAAACAACAACAACTCTGGTCACACTTATCTGGTGCATGAAACTAACGAGTTAATCTGCATAAGCGTGACGTTTTCCCAATCCTGCAGAAGTGCATAATGAAGTTGCAGGCCACTGACACCGGGTCGCTAACCCTCACCATGGACTCAAGGGGACATTTCGGAAACCTCAAAAACACAAGTACCAGGTTGGTACAGGTTGCCGTTACACACTATGTCTGGTGTGGGCAACATAATCTCACAGAAATACAAAAAATTACCAGTACCACCTAACAGCTCATCAAGTAATTGGATCACGGAAATACCATCATGGAAATAATTTAACGTTAGGGTTTAGGCAACAAAACTAAAGTTAAATGAAAGACATAAATACGACACCATTTTTTTTTTTTTACAATAACTCATGATTTTGGGAAACATGCACTCGGACAAACATCTGTTCATACGACGATACATAATCTTGTGCACATCAGTATGTGAACCATTTAAAGGTAATAATAGTACAGACATAGTACGGACGTGTTGTATACAGCCCGTACTCACTCCCAACTCTTCAGATACAGCAGCTTGGTCAGTGGCTCCAGGTGTTAAGCTATGGCGCTCAACATGGCCGTAGTTATGGCAGGAGTAAAGAGGAATTGAGGTTACATAGTAAAACAAGCAATACAGTAAAAACACAGGACTTTCACAGTGGAGACCTGTGTTTGTTTGTCCTATGTAAAACCAAAAGTCAACGTTAACTTTTTTTAACTGTAGACTGTATGAAAAAAAAGTCTTTGATGTCACCAACTGGTTTTGGACTACAGTTTTGAATTTTTGAGTTTGGCCTTTGGTTGAAGTGACAAAAGAGCTAATGACAACCAAACGCTAAACAAGACATTTTCAGGCGACCAAAGGTTACAGTTAACGTTAATGAACTGAAAATACACTGTGAAATGGTTAAAGTTCTAAAACAAAAACAAGGACAACTCACATATCAGAAAAGGAGTGGTAACGACCTGTCATTCACAATAGCCACGCCCCTAAGGTATACTATGCTTTATTGTGTATTTGACTCTAAATGGAACATAATTTACTAAATGAACATCATGCTGAAGATGAAATTGTTGATACTTTTAAATACATAATAAAAAATAGCTTTGAATATGTGACATTTTTAGAGATTTTTCACACACTATTGTGATACAGATCATAACAACACAATTCTGTTTTTGTCTGAAACTTGAGAAAAACACATCACATGCACATCAACAACACAGAATGAATCACTTTCTCCTCAAAGACAATTCTCTGGAAATGTCCAACTTTACAATACCATATAATAAACTCAGACAATTCCACTCTATATTGGTTCAGTCAATAATGACAACAATAATTGTATAAAAAGGCAATCTGCTATCCTTTTCGGCAGTTACTTCACTCTTTCTGATAAGTCTCTAAAACCTTTTCCAAACAAGCTGTAAAAATAAAGAAAATATATGGTCTATGATTAATGCTGTATGTATTTGGTATTTTTGTGAAAGGAACACAGGTTTGGGAGATGCATGTTAATAATTTTTTGGAGTGGAAACAGTTTCATGAAGAGGCTTTTTTTTCTGAAAGATTTAGCACAAGCTCTCCAGATAAGAACTCAAAAATAGTCAGCAGCTAGTGTTGACCTTGACTTTATAGCTTCTTTGTGTGTGTGTGTGTGTGTGTGTGTGTGTGTGTGTGTGTGTGTGTGTGTGTGTGTGTGTGTGTGTGTGTGTGTGTGTGTGTGTGTGTGTGTGTCTAAGATCGATGGACATAGAATATCTTTTCATCGAGTTAGAACACACAGTACACACACACACAGACATGCCTGGATGTGTGTGTGTCAACACAGACTTTAATAAGTATTTTGAAAGTGTGAGTACTTCAGCCATTGGAGAAAAAAGAAGAAGGAGCCTTAATCTCTTCCATACATCATCTACATAGTGTGTCTCATCAGAGTCTCTATTTTTCCTGGAGCGTATTGATGTGTGCAATTAAAACCCTTATCCTTCGATTCAAGAGTGATTTAACAACATATCATTAAGGTGTTAAATCAAGTGTGATCATTTAGAGACATAGCACACAAGATAAGATGCACTAAGTACTCATACATAAAGAAAAAAAAATAGGTTATGTTATTTCTTCTGATGCGGTTCGCCGACTGCCCCCACAGCCAGGAGGACATCCCTAGCTTCAAAGATGTGTCGAGTCCTCCCATCCTACCACAGACATGCACTTAGGGTCGGCCTTTTCATCACGTGTAAACGCGTTCTTTCCCTGTCCTCGAAGGGAAATGTTGCAGATGATCCCCTTAATGTTAAGGATAAATTGTGTGAATAACACCTGCAGTTGTTGCCAATGTTCCCGGTGTCTCCGGGTCGCAGCTGCAAAATCTGTTGTTCTTTCTGCCTCCAGCGCCGTCATGTGACGTGACCGCGACGAAGCTGGTGGTCAGGAGGAAGTATAATTCCAGGGGGCGCGCTGTAGGTGACGCTCAAAAACGGAACATCCTTCTTCTCTTCTGCTGTTTTGCAAACTAGTTTCAATCCCAGCAGCTAAAATGGCATTTCAAAATATGAGGATTTCTGCAGTGAATATTTCACAGGGTTTTGCCGTATTTATTCGCGGCAGAGAATAGGGCCGAACACAGCAGCGGACAGAGGTTGCATTTGTAGCGAGGAGGATATCGCCAGCCGACCACCATACAATTAAACTACATCGCAAATCATGTTTCGAGCCCAGCTTATTTAGTTTTTGATTACGTTTTTTTTATTTACGTCACCAAAAACTATTGCTAGTCAGCAGAAATAGGAAGGAGGTTGTGGTTGTTGATGGGTCAAACATCCTTTCTGGCCTTTCACCCAGGAGGCTTCTGTCTGTGTCCCACGTGAAACCAGAAGTCAACATTCAATTCATGTCTGTATCTTAAATAACGTACAAAAATATTCTTTTTTTGAGCCAAACCATGATGATTTCTTTCTAAACATAGCCAAGTAATTTCGTTGCCAAAACATAACAAAGAAGTTTTGTTGCATTTTTGTTTTGTTTCAATTAATAACGTTAATCAAATGTTTAAAACTGCAACTCTAAAAATAGGCAGCAGGGTTGCTGGCGGGGGACACTCCAGAACCTGAGCAAACACCGACAGGTGCCTTTGCTCAGGTTTGCTCTCCGATGCCAACAGAAACGGAATTAATCTGCTGCAGTGAATGTCAGCGTGGGCATTTTTTGGTTGGACGCTGTGGCCGATGCTAATGAACCCTGAGAGAGCCTGTGTGTGCTTTACGGTGCATTCTTGTTTTACTCCTCACTTTGACAGGAGTGTGGAAGAGACCTTCTTCAGGATCCTCAAGATCAACTGTAAAAGACCAGCATGGCTCGCAAACTGGGCTTTCTCTTTCTTTCTTTTCTTTTGCAGCACACATTGACCATCACCACTGACTGGACATCCACGTAAAAGGTGCAGTTTTCCCTTTAACCAAGTCGTTTTTGTGCCTTAACGTGTCTTGTTCACGAGTGAGGGTAAGATGGAGCGGGAGATCGACCGACGGATCGGTGCGGCTGCAGCACTAAAACAGGCGCCGCACCGGACCGTCTTGGTGAAGAGGGAGCTGAGCCGGAAGGCAAAGCTCTCAATTTACTGGGCGGTCTACGTTCCGACCCTCACCTATGGTCACGAACTCTGGGTCGTGACCGAAAGAACGAGGTCTCGGATACAAGCGGCCGAAATTAGTTTTCTCCGTAGGGTGGCCAGGCTCAGCCTTAGAGATAGGGTAAGGAGCTCGGACATCAGGGGGGAACTTGGAGTTGAGGCGCTACTCCTTCGTATCGAAAGGAGTCAGCTGAGGTGGTTCGGGCATCTAATCAGGATGCCTCCTGGACGCCTCCCGTTAGAGGTTTTCCAGGCACGCCCAACTGGTAAGAGACCCCGGGGAAGACCCAGGACACGCTGGATTATATCTCCCAGCTGGCCTGCGAACGCCTTGGGATCCCCCAGAACGAGCTGCAACGTGTTGCGGGTGAGAGGGAAGCGTGGGTCGGCCTGCTAGGCCTGCTGCCACCGCGACCCGACCCCGGATAAGCGGAGGAAAATGGATGGATGGATGGAACTTATCCAAACCTTAACCACTGAGGTGTCAGATGTCAAAACAATACCTGCATCTAGACTGTATCGGAGGTCAGTGGCAGAATAGATATTGGAGAGATGATATAGATTGGCAATCTGATTTTAATTGCAAAAAAATTAAAATCTATTTTCAGGACAAGCAAAACGTTAAATAACTACATCTTTCTCTGAAGCATTTTACGAGTTTACATTTTTCAAACTGTCTGCAGAGTGAGAATAGTATAGTAGCAAGTGGAGAGTGAGATGATACCCATCACCGTCAAAGGGAAAGTATAGTATTTGCCATATAGTCATTCCAAAATTGCATCCTATCAGTGCCGAGGGGGGGCGGGGGGGGGGCCTTTAGGGGCACATTTGCCAGAGAAGTGCTGAAGCCGAAAAATATACTCTTTACACTCAATTTTGTCAATAGCACAACCTTCTTCCCCGCCACTAATGCCCTGCACCTCAGAAGCCTGCCCCCCTTCTGTCCTCCGGTCTGATCACCGCTCGGCCCCGACCAACCTCTACTTCACTAAGAAATATGTGTTTGTTTGTCCTCGGTGGCCTGCCAGATGCATCGCCACAGCTGGTGTGATTTTTTTGATTTTGTGCTACGTGGAGACATATTGAGCTTTTGGGGGCGCCACAGCGCAGATCAGCTAACTGCAACGGCTTGACGAATCACTGCAGCGTCCTCCCAGCCGCCGACGCTGCACTGCCCTCCCACTCTGTGACGAGACGCGTCCCTCCACTGCTCCGTCTCCCAGTCTCGGCAAGCAGTGTCTTCCTTTTCGAGCGGCTCTTCTCCGTGCAACGGCGCCTGAAGGATTTTCATAAATTGCTGCTACTGAAAAGGATATGAAGGCTTGATGTAAATCTGTAGTGTCAAACCCTTCATTTCCCCTTATCTCATTACCTCCTGTTTCTCTTTTCGCATGAATAAAAGCACAGAGATGACACGGAGCGATACAGCGTGGCAATTGCACAACAGACACATATCATACAGTAGAGAAAAGAGCCAACACAAACACTCCCACAACATACAGCTGATACACAATAGGCGGCTCTTCAGCACAGGCAATATTTTTCACTTTGTATTTCACTGCCGCTTCTTTAATCTTGGCCTTAGGTGCTGAATGCATTAAATCCGCTAAAATTTACTCTCACATGCCCTGCTGTTTTTCTCCCAAACAAAAGCAGATGGGCAATTTTCATATGTGTAGGCGAACCTCTCCACATACATTTCACATATTGGAAAAACAAGCACAGAGCTACTTGACAGTCAGTCGAGCATCCAGCCACATCGGTAAAACATGTTTTTAATCTCAACATTTCTTGGTATGTCTGCTGAAAAACTCTTCCTTAGATTACTAAAATGTTTTTTCCACGAATAGCTCACATTTTTTCCCCCACCTGCATACAAGTTGAAATGACATAAAATCACTATGTGTTGTATCCAGAAAATTGCAGAACATTCCTGCAACCTGACGTCTCCTCAGCCTGGTCTCACTCTCAGGGTTCAAATACAGACGCTTGAGCAGTGGCAATCGGTGAGTTGATGCCAACGCACAAGGCACCCTGTAGGGCAGGGTTTACTAATAAGCAGTGTTGTAATCTGACCCCATAATCGATATATAATTGAGAATTCTAACATTTTGACGGGGCCCTTCTATTTTAACCGGCACAGCTTTTCTAGCACTCGTTCAGCGGTCCAGGAGAAACACCGACCAATTACATGCGTTGTGAATCACCTCACGTGATGCTGCTCAGCCAATCAAATGTGTGTGTTCGGATAAGCGTTGTGGCTTTAGTGATATATATATACACACAGTACGCGAGTCAAAGAAGTTATTTCACATGGGGTGCTCAAAAAAGAGAAAAGTGGAGAGCGAAACCAGAGCCTTTAACCAAGAATGGCAAAGCATAAATCTTTTGAGCAAACGTACCCACTGCAATCCGAAACGAAGGCACAGAAAATAAACCTCAGAGCCCAATGTGATCAGAATCCTAACACACGAACTCACTTCCCAACAATGATGTTAACAGAGTGGGGAATGGAGCTGAAACAAGTGGTTTTCATAACCACAGATAAAGTCCCTGCACACAAATTTATCCCTTGAGAAGATGAGAACAACATGGATATCGTGGCTTTTTTTGATTGGCGTCACTTCACACCTGAATTAAATGAATATCAAGCTGCAGGGCAAAGACATTTCAGTTAAATTCGGCTTTCTACAATGTAGTATTTTATATCACATTTTTCAAAAGCTTTATGTTATGTGTTTTATTTGTTAATCCAGCCCATATTTTACATGTAGTTATTATTACAGTATTAGAGCATTATTTATAATTCATCCAGTTCAATTTGAAATTGTGTTGTGATATTGTTCAATTGAACTTTATTTTGTAGTTGTTGACTACATACAGACATTAACACAACTGCTAGGCTACTTCAATACATATGGCACTAAATCAGAGCGCAACTCAGACATTATCGTGATGTTCTGGACTTTTGCGTGAGGAAATTCTGTAAACAAATTTATTATAATTAGATGCTCAGACAAAAACAGACGCAGTATTGATTGCAAGAAGTCCGCTAACAACGGGAGGGAGGGGTGGCGGATGGCACCAACAAACACAGGACAGTCGCTCAGAGAACCGGCGTTCGGGTCCCGTGTGTAACCAGGGCCACTTTCAATCTGAAAACAGCGCGCACCGCTTCGCTACTGTTTCTGGGTTGAACGACATTGCCGCAAAAACAAAGTTCTCTTGTTGCCTAAACCCTACAGACACTGTTTCACAACGTTGACCACTAACAAGCGTGAAGATACTACGCAAAAGGCTCCCCCTGCTTCCATTGTAGTGACGTGGAGATACAAGGCACAAGAGCCGTGATACGATCCGAACAGTGACTTTTACGATCCGTTGCACCACTACCTGCTAGGGAAATAAAATGTACAAAATATGAATTGAATTTTGCTCACAAAATAGTAACGGCGTGATGCGTCTGTCAAATGTTTATTTCGTCGTATTCCAGATTGGACGGTTCGTATTTTGGCATGAAATTTCACTCTGCCTTTATGTAAATGTGTTTTGGCATTAAGTCAGACACAACATGCTGTTATGTATGAGTGACAGCTAGAGAATCTCATGAACATAATTGTGCACTATCTGGTGCTCTCAACACCAGGGGGTTTAAGGTGATGGAGAGTGTTGTAAAAAAGAGTTAGTTACCACCTTGGCTTTCAGCACACAACCTCACACTTTGAGAGCACTATGAGCTCATTATCCCCACATATGCACACACACACACACACACACACACACACACACACACACACACACTGAATCTTCCACAATGGTGGCAGTACACTGATAGTGTTGGAGAGAGAACTAATGAGAACATTCTTCAAGTCTATAACCTTTACCTGGGAAACTGTGCATGTTGGTGTGTGTGTGTGTGTCTTGCCAGTACCCGCCCCTCTTGACAGGTGGAGAATAGTTGTCAGTCAAAAAGAGAAATAACTATAGGTGTTCACGGTTTGTCATCAAATTGAATCTGTAGTGGAACGTTTGGAAAAATAAAAAAGAAAGAGAAGGCCTTTCCTCCTCTTCTTTGTGCTCGGTTGCCGCTTCATCGAGTAGACAGACCTATGTCAATTTAGTAATGAATGTAAAATTGAATTGGCTGGTTGACATAACACTATCTGCTCAATAATGAAATTCAACTGGGTTTCGTTATGTTTTCTTCTCTCTTGTACTGTACAAATTTGTATTTTCACAGACTGTTTAGTCAACTTTTTATCCTTTTTTTCCTGCATATTTTGAAGAAATCAAGCACTAAGATGATGTTCCAGTGCAACTGCTGTGTTTGAGTTCTAAAAAGTATTTGAGAACACCATATGCCACGAGCACGTCATCCTGTTCTCACATGTTGTTTACCGTGGATTCCTAACAAGTGCAGGCTGTCTTTTAAGCTGAAAACTCATATTTATGGGTATTTAGAAGTATTCTAAAGAGACTGGTTCTTATCTTGACATTGTAGTGCAAAGTAATTTAAATCTACATATTGTGTTATATATGGTGATTGCCTTCTACTGTCTGAAACCTATATGATGTATAAGGAGCCAGCTTTCATCACCAACAAGGAGTAGTAGTATTAGCTTAAACAGTAATGGTCGCCATGAAAAAAACAGTAACGTCTGGCTACTTGTTAAAGTAATGTAGACCAAGCCCAGAAGTTCATGTGGTGCTTTTTAATGTTCTGTTACTGTAGCATGAAAGCATGGTGGAAGCTAGATAGCTAACTAGCAACTTAATGCTTGATCCACACACTCTTGGCACTCTTGATTCACCAGATTTTGTAATATTCTGATGGCTCAATTACAAATCCACCCAAACACAGAAAAGGCTGTGATTGCAATGCTACACCGGTTATGGAAAATGAGCTGACGATCCTACTTATATATATATATATATATATATATATAAAAAAATACAACATTATATGGAAACTACTGACAGCATACTTAAATTACGATAGCTAAAAGTAAATATTTTAAATTCCACACATCATTTTCTTTTTCATTGAACACAAACTTCTCACCAGCCTTCAGCATCAAAAATCCTTTCATTTTTAATGTCATCATTTGTATTCACAATACATTCTTCGTTTCCAAACACGCAAAAAATGTGCTGACAACTTTCGATAATCCATTTCACATAGTGTATTGTCTGTCTCCTTTTTTTTCTTTCTTTTGAGCATTTTGATTTGATTAAAGTCTGTTGTGTCGAGCTAATCTCTGAAGTTCACTTAGTCCTGCAGCTTGAGCATGATCAGTTCAGCGTGTCTCCAATTATAGGTGTTACCGCAGTTCTGTCTTCTCTAGATTCATGGAATTTTATCTTTAGGCTGCGCTACCTCCACTCACAGCAGGGGAGCTAACGACTGATTTGTATGCTGCTGTGATCTGCTAGTTATTTAATTTGGAAGATCAACAAACCAGCCTTGTCGTAGAACAAATTTGGTGCTAATGGAGGCCAGGAAAAAGTAACAGAGAAGAGAAATGGAATATAAGCCGCGTGAGAGGGCCTAAAAGTCTTTACTTAATCATTTTGTAAAGAACCCAATCTTAACGCTGGTCCGAGTTGTAGCTGTAGCTCCACTTATTCATTTGGGGTTCAGCTGTAATCCTGGCTTGAAACATCCAGCTCAGCTGTTTGAACCTGAATTCTATCAATAATAATTGGACCAAATTGCTTTTTTATTGAAAAAGATTTGATGGTGACAGCTGGGTTAGAGACTTGAACCATTTTTGACCTGATTAATATATTTTGCGGGGAGAAGCTTAAGGTGGGAACAAACGCAAGAGAGAACATTAAAATGAACACCTCCTGTTGATTTATGAAACCAAAAATCTGCATAATTTCTCTAAACAGCGAGAGGAACTTTGTCTTTGAGTAAGCCATGGCTGCTGTGTTCACAGGCACAACAGGCAGCACGAGCATGTTATCAGAAAATAATCAAAAAATAAATGAGCATATGTTCAATCTGAAAATTACTTGTTTTCTTTTTTCAAATACCAAAAGATGAAAAAGAAAGTACGTCGTGCCAAGACTGATTTATCTGGCCTTGATAAAATGACAAAGTTGGATCTTCGACGGAGAAGAGGCACCACATTCTCATTTTGAGTAAATTTGTTACAGGTCTCCATGTTCTGGCCTCTCCCTCAGCTACTGGGTCCGTTGATTTAAGACCACTCCCGTGTGATAATGTGGCGTATGGTCTCACTTTAGCTATTTAGGTATTTAAAAGGGTCTATTTGCACCCAGTAGTCACATGGCAGCTATTCGGCTATTTACACCCAGCCAAGTTGAAAATGCTACATAATTTAGCAATATTGAGCCAGATAAAAAGCTGCCAGAGGGAGTTCTCTGGCCGGAAGTAGTAATAGTAATAGTAGTAGTAGTATAAAAAGGTGAGATATGTCGAGAGTAGGTTGTGGAAATGAATGGGTCAAACTTGTATTATTATTATTTTCAGTATTCAGGCGCAGTTTGATTAGATTTAGGCAACCAAAGTACTTGGTTTGGTTTAGGACAAATAAGCATAGTCTCCAGAAGGCTACCTATACACATACAGTTTCTAATGTATTTCCGGGTCGGGTGCAAATAGTATTGTTTGCACCCGACACCTGCCTTTGCCAAAGGCAACTGCTTTTTAAATATTAACCAACCGAAAAAAACCCAGTCCGGTGTTGCCAACTCTTTTCCAATTAAAGTAGCTCGCGGCACTAGCTCTAAAAGTAGCCAAATCTAGCGAGAAAGTTGCCACGGCAGCAACACTGACAGCCGTTCCTTCAAGCCTCCCTCGTAAACTACTCCCCCAAAATGCATTCCTTATGAACGTGAAAACAACAACCATGGCTATTGTTACTCACAACTGGAGGAAGGCTCCGGTGACGTGCAATGAGTGCACGAGCAGAGTGCATGCAATTAGACAGGCAGGTAGCCGTCCAATCATTTCATTTGTGCCAAAATGAAATGATTGGACGGGCTTATTACCGTCCTGTGACAGCCATATACTGGATTGTTTTATTTTTATTTGATTTATTGATTGATGTCGGGACACAAAGAGAATTTCAACAAACTTGGCATAACATGTTTTTCAAGAAGATTACCAACCCTAGCTTTAAGTTGCACAAGTTGTCTTCATAAATCAGGGGTAAACTCTCTTCCAGGACACATCGGGATTAAAAAGAAATAAAAAAATCGATGTGTGCCATCTTATTGATAAGGTCCACTATACCCTTGAAGCACTAATATAAACTGACAACCATATGTGCAGATGTCCCGAAGACAAGCAAGATTGATCTTCTCAATGAGAGCTGATATATATATATATATATTTTTTTCGTATTCCTTGAGGGCTTTCAGCTTGGGATTTCCTACATATTGGAAAAGATCTGACGTATGGCTGCCCATTGTGTTCACTACAGCTCTTGAAATAAATCTCAAATATTGCTGTCTCACTTGGGCCAGGAACATTTATTAATACTTGTATTTCTATATACTTGATCGCAGTCAAATACAAAGCCAATCTGATGCACGTGGGCTAATCCAATAAGTACAGGATTCATCTGTACTCAATTGGCAATGCTTCACTACACAGTTACTGCCATAACACCCGAAAAGAAAGCTTCTCTGATCATCTGTATTCTCCTCAAGTAGACAATATGGCGCGTGTGCAATGCGCATATCTAAAGAACATGTAGCAATTTTACATGTTCACACGGGTTTAATCTTGAACTCATCATGCACAGATCATCTCTGTAAGCAAGCCTGCGACGCCTGTGATATCTCAGTTCTTACCGGAAGATTAATGTTCCCGCTGTGTGACCACAATCTACCAAACAACGGCTCTTTTAAAGGGAGAACTCTCGCAGCACCAAGAGAAATCAAACAGAAAGCGTTTCCAGCTGCATTATTTTAGAAGTTCCCTTTCGTGCATTTTCTGTATTTTAGACTCGGGTGTCGTTTCAGACCGGTGAGTCTTGCCGGGCCGTCCCTCACACTGACGCAGTGTTTCGTAAAAGCAATTTGACTCTCCTCCCCAACTGGTTTCTGTTCAGTGACCAAAAGCACACAGCGATGACAGAATCG
Source organism: Ophiodon elongatus (assembly GCA_016806645.1). Lineage (NCBI taxonomy): Eukaryota > Metazoa > Chordata > Actinopteri > Perciformes > Hexagrammidae > Ophiodon > Ophiodon elongatus. The sequence continues at coordinate 1,393,096 of JACSYO010002158.1, forward strand.
TTATTGTGATGGAAGATTTGCTAAAAAAAAAAAAAAAATCTGACATGTAAATTGTTAAAAGTTATAATGTACTGGTTATCAGCCCAGCCTTTGTAACGGCAGTTTTTATGTGAAATGATTAACAGATGTTCACGTTTTCTAAACAATATTCTCCTGCATATATGCATATATGCCTTAAACATAGGAAACGTTCACACTGCAAGCCAGATTTATTGCTCAGATTTTTGTTCTTGTTTGACTATTCACAATATCTTTTAAATGTGGCCAATATCAGATCGCAGTATGAACTGTTCTTGATTGTGAACTGACCCGCCTGAGCAAAACACACTGACAGAGAAGTCACGCTGCAGCACGCCGTTGTACAACCAACAGCGTGCTGTTCATGGAGGCCGCTGAAGTCAACGTTTAAGGTTTCATTTTGAATTTAATGGACAGTGGAAGCCAGCGAATTTGTGGGTGGATGATAATGTGGACGAGGAGAGCCAAGTTTTCCGATCGTGGCTTGTACGCTGCCAGGAGTGGTGGGATCGTGACCTGAATCGCTTCAAAGCGCAGAGCTGTGACGTAAAAGTGGAAGGAATTTGAATATGACTGTTCACACTGCTGTCACCTTGCAAAAATAACCCACGTGTATCTGATGCAGGACCACATATCAAAGTACAAGACTTTCTCCATGCTTGCCTGTTGCCTTGGAGCGTTCAGGATAATGTGTGATACATTTTCACAACATTGCCGTTAGATTCCAGAAACACATTTCTCACTCACACGTTCATTTCATTTCCGACTCTACTCCAGAGTTCTGTTCTGCAGTGGAAATCTTTGAAAGTCTATACGCCATCAAATATGGATTAAAGAAGAATATTTTGTCAGGCATTTTGGGAATTTTAGAAAGGATTAAGTCAATCAATCTTTTCTCAAAAATGTTTTACTTCTGGACTTCACGACGCACTGGAGTTATTGGACATGTTTGGATCACAGGAGTCGGAAACAATCCTATTCAGCCACCACTGGAATCTAATTCTACAAATAGTATAATAGTAATAATATAAGTATAGCCTGTTCTTGGGACTGTGGGACAACACAATGAATAGACATGTAAAACCAATAAAAAGCAGCATTCAAATGTTGATTAAGAAGTTGGTACAGCCCTAGAATTGTCTCAAATTGATTTACTATTTGTTGTTGTCCAACGATGGGGAGCGCTGAGTCTGGAGGCTGCATTATGTACGGGTTTGCAGCCGGAGAGGTGGTGTGGATTGGCATCAGCCACGAAATGCCGATTGTTTTGTGAGAGAGGGCCAGCAAACTTTTGAAGTCACACTCACACACAGGAGGAGAGGAGACGCTGAGCTCAAACAGATGTTTAAAAACAGCTTGTTTTCCTTCACACGAATTAAAACATTTCTACCTTAAATTGGTGCGTAAAGAATTCACCAGAATGCAGGAAATTATGTGTTTATTTATAACCACGTGTGACAATGATAACTGGCGTCCGTCTGAAACTGTGTGTTGCTTAGCACCGGGGTGGAGGATGAGGGCCCTCGGGCCCCTACCACGGCCATTCTCTCATCCAGTGCATGCTGTGAGTTCATGACGGACAGCCAAATTAACGCTTTCTAAAAAAAAGTTTTCACATCATTTCTCCCACATGAATTGCAAGCAGCGGTGGAAACGCCATGACAAATGTTGAAAGGTCCTGGAGAGCTAACTGTTCAATCGCGCGCGTGTTTACAGATCCATCCTGCCGAGGTTCATGTACGTGACTGTTGTTGCAAAAAAATATAAAAACATGACTTATGTGCGGAGAGTTTTGAGTCTTCGTGGTGAGCGCGATGGTTCAGAAGACAGTAAGTTGTGGGTCTTTGTAAATTCAGGGCACATTTAATCCACCAGGACGTTGTGTGAGTTTTCATCAATCCAACAAATTGTCTTTTGTCTGTGTTTGTGCGCCAGTGTGTTGCAGTCATTAGCTACCATTTCAGTGTTTGTCCGTAGTTTGTTGTTTTGCTCTCACCGGGCCCGTTTCAAATCTCCATGTCAAAAAGAAATATTGTCCGGAGTCACTGGTTCCTGCTCACACACACACACACACACACACACACACACACACACACACAAACACCCAAACACACACACACAGGCTTTGATTACAAACCCGTATCTGCTTCGCTTTCTCTGAGCCTGGGTTTGCTGGTTAACAAATTATTTATCTCCACCCCCCCCGCCCCCCCACTCCTCCACCCCCTCCGCCCCTCCACCCCCCTCAACCACGCCGCCTTGCAATGGGCAAACATTTCTTGTTTCCCCCTTCATGTCAGCCTTTCAGTCTCAGTGTGTGTCTGTCTCTGAAAGACACTCATACGGTGCAGCTGTAAAATTGATGCGCTCTCACCAACACAAACTGTGATAAGCTGAGTTACAAGACAATTGAATCAGAAGAAAAAGAAATCTGAATACATTTCATTTTCAGTTTCACATGAGACAGTGGATAAAGGTCCTGCTGTTTAATGTAAATAGTGTGAAAGTCCATCTGTTGACATGATAGACTCAGTACATAGCAGATTGTTTTTGTGGGTTTGGAAATGTCTAAAGGTTAACACAAAAGGTTATCACATGCCCAGAAATACAATACCCATTGTTTCTCTGTTGGTCATATGATGATTAGCTTCTGCAATACAATACAGCGGCTGGTTCCATTTTGGATCCAGTTCCAGTTCCATTTGCTTATCTCAGGCGCCAATGAATCTTTTATTTGGCTCTGATCTTTTTTTATTATTATTGGAAAGAGTAATACATAAAACAACATGACTTAAATGTTGATTGAGGCCTTGATCCGACAAAGCACATTTTAGCAGCCTGAGGCGGCTTGTTATAATATAATATGAGCCCTCGTGTTTTTGCAGGAGGGCCCTGAACGCCTCGAATATTTTTTTGAAGTACTTTGCAATTATTCTTTTTTTTTATTTATTCATGCATTTGACAAAATATCTTATTTTCAACCCAGAATGTTATATGGCAGGTAAATGCACTAAATGGGTTTTACTTTGACAGATAATATTATTGTCTGTAATTTAAGCATGCAATAATAGTCTTATTTTCTTCTCTGTACGTGAAGTTACTGGCACTATCGAGGCTGCTGTGGTAAAGAAATGCAGAGCTGTGCAGTGTGCAGTGAGGAAGAGACCGTATTTGAGCCAATAACTATCCATTAAAATATTGATTGGATTTGCCCCAATATAGATCCCTACTATTGGCTTGGGACAGCTCTGTAACAACATTGATCATGCTTTAATTGCTACAAGTGTTGGGAAATCAAATTAAAAACATTGTCAGTGAACATTTTTCATACATTCAGCATGAACAGTTTGCAACTTAGTTTCCCCCAAATCATAATTAAGTCAGTGTTAGGCATCTCGCTAAACATATTTGCCGGTTCAAATTAGCAGTACCCTTTACGAACATAATAATAAACATTGTTTCTAGAAGCAAGAAGCCCAAGGGAAAAATGCAAGGTCAGTGTGCCTCCCCCGTTAAAAATGTCATTCAACCTCTCGTATCTTTGGTGGTTCATCTTGTAGTTAAATGCAACGTTAGTTAATTAAAATTGTTGAAAGGTGAACCCCAACGTTATCAAACGCCAACTCTAAATCTTTTCATTTATTTTGGTCTTTACAATGGCAACCATCAGTTTACATAAAAAAATAATAGTACATTTTCTCAAAGTGTTTTCTGCACTTTGTCTAAACTTCACCTGCCAATTAAATGGAGCCGAGGCTAATGGGGAGGAGCTGTGTTCATTAGGCTTCATGACGTGCCCGTTAAGGCCTTTAGTGTTTCCTTAGAGGTTGGGTTTAAGTTTGACTGGCAGAGGTAGGACCCAAGGGAAGGAGACAGAGCTGCACCTGGTTTTATTACACTTTGATAATTTGTCATTCTAATGTAAAGTTATGTTTTATTTAGTCATCACTTGACTGTTTGGTACACTTTTATCAAAACATTCGCTATTATTGCCATTTTCCCTTGAGAATAATTACTTCTCGCCAATACCAGCTTCTTTGAATATCAAATGAAATAGGAGAGCGAAGAAAAAAAGAAAAAAGAAAAAAAAAACACAGGTATGGAGAGAGGCGGGGGAAAGTGACATGCGAAGGGTTTGGGTTTGATGTAGATGGTGAAAGAAAAAGAAAATGCAGTTTCGGTGAGAGGAGGAGGGGTTTACCGAGCCAATAGAGTAGACAAGGGGGGAAGCAAACGACTCTCTGAAGCTGCAATAAGCCTTTCTCCATCACACGGCGGTGTCTTTCTGCTACTGTTTCGAGCCTGTATAAGTGTTCTGGGTAATAATGGAGCGGAATGAGTCAGCTCAACCTTTCATGTGCACACCCCAGCGTAGCGTAGCTATCAGGAGGAGGATTTCTGAAAGCAGGTAATTAGTTTCAAGCGTAATCACTCATCTTTCAAAAAGTTACTCCTCATTTATTTTGCGTTTTCCGACAAAAGTCAGCAGCGCGTGTTCATTACCGCTCTTTAAATATATGTCCGTCTGCACAGGAAACCCAGTTAAGTTTAGGACACAACACTACTTGGTTGGGTTTAGGAAAAGACCGTTGTTTGGGTCCGAATAACTACGGAAGTGTCGCTAATGCAGTACGCAAGTTACGTGTGTCAAATAAATCCACGTCGACTGTGGTTTCACACGGGGACAGCGGACTCCTGGGTCAAAGTTCGGTGTTCGTAGGACCCGTCCACCTCCCCTCCCACCCTGTGTGGGATTAAGCGGTCTTTATACTTTCTCGTTCATGATTGCGTGGATAACATACAAATTAATTTTGTGGGATATCTTACGACGCATTATTTTTCTTAGGTATAGCTACGAACGCCAGTGAGATCAGTCTCACCCAGTACAACTACAGTTTTCCACTGGTTTTCCCTGAGGACACTTGGCCACTAATCACTGGACGAGTAAGAAGGAAACTGGTTTGGTTTGGTTTGGTTACCTTCTGCACTCACATTTACCAGTTCCTCCCTTAAATTTATAATACTTCAAATATCCGCTGCTCAGAGGATTAATCGCATTATGTAGTTTCAAGAAGGAAGATGTGGAAAAACATTAACACTGAACCAGTGATGTCATCATCACGCACAATGTGCACACTGTTCGGCTTTTTACACGACATTAATATACAACGTTTGATTACTAAAACTGTAAACTGAAATTAAACATGAAAAGTCACAAAAGTGTTGTCTGTGGGTTTTTTTTTTTTTTAACATTTTAGATAATCACAAGCGGAATCAGTGTTTTGGTGCAGTCAGTTAACAATGAGCCAATAAAAAACTAAATCATCTACAGAAGACAGCTGATGGGTGCCGAGATTTACATTTCAACCAGTGTGTTCTGCCTCTGTTGCTCTCCACGCGGACTTTTATCTGCATTCAATCACTGCCTGCTGGAGCATGATTGGTCAATACTACTCAGACTACAAACATAAATAAATCAAAAACTCTTCTACACCTGCTCCTGGCTGATATTCTTTTAGTTTACATGTAAAAACAAAAATGATCAGCCGTTTCTGAAGTAATATTGTGTCGCCAGCATTGCTGATAATTTGTTTTTCACATCTGCAGGTAGCTCACAGCTCAGAGGGGAAGTTTCAGTTTGCAGGTTTTCCTCAAACAGTCGAGTATCTTCAACAGTCTTACATCGCTTATCTACAGGTGGAGCACGTCTGTGTGTTAGTCATGTGATGGACTGCTGCTGTGCTTCCCGAGCCTCTCACCAAATACAATACGGAACATCAATACCACGACATGTGAAGCCCACATTAACACTTTCAACACACATAACCGAAAAACCTTCCCTGTACGTGCAACGTCGCGTACGTACTATTTAAAAAAGTGTCAGCGGGACTGCTTGTGGCACAAAAACAAACAAACTCAGATAGGCTCCAGCTTCCCTCATGACGTTAGAGCATGTAGCTAGTGTTGAGCTTTAATAAAAAAGGAAAAAAAAGTGATTCAATTAAACGATAAATACTTTCACTAACAATCCGTTTTTTGCGGGCCGATCGCGACGCCTCCTGTGAAAACAATGTCTCCGTGTGCGATAAAACTTGTTCCCCACACACCATGCTGACAGCGGCAATCCATTCACTGAAGAATGCAAGAGAACATTCCCGCGGGTCCTTCATCTTAATCACTCACTCCCCCACGTCCCGCGTTGCCGGACTTTCTTGATTCCGTTAGCGACAGCTGCTACGCCACGCGCGCACACTCTATCTCCCGCTATGTATTCTCCTCATCTCCAGAGAGCATCGCTCTGACACTTCCTTCCTGCCAGCCGGGCCTTTTTCATCTCCTCCGCCGCTCTCACTCACAGTCTCATTTTTTCCGTCACTGTATCTCTCGCTTTCATCTTTGACCCCGGCTCCTCTTCAACGGGTCATTGGTGTTTTATGGCTCTCACCTTGCTCTCTGCCTCTCCTCTTCTGAAACCCCTCCCTCTCTCCTCTCTCCCTCGCTTGACCTCTCTTATCTCTTCTCTGCCTCCGCCTCGGGTCCGCTGTAAGAATATCAAAAAGTCGTTGTCTTCCGCCGCTTCTCTTTCCATCTCTGTCTGGCCTGCGTGTCGTTCCCGTCCTCTCTGTCTACGTCTCCCTCTGCCCTACAGATCATCCAGTTGGGCCGTCTGCCAGGTAATACTAAACCTTTGCCAGCCAGGTGGCACTCATAGATAAAGAAGCCATGTGTGTGTGTGGGTGTGTATGTGTGTGTGTGTGTGCGTCTGCACTTATAGGTCTACTTGTTTACGTGCGCGCATGTGTCTCGGCATGCACGTCTCTGCATGCGTGCGTGTGTGAGCAAAGTGAGAGACGGAGAAAAACACAGTGAGCGAGGGAGCTTTGATTCCACTGCATTTCTCTCCTGGAGGCATTTGCTACCTTCTTTCCAATCTCTCTGTTTATCAAGCTAAGATGCTCAGCGCCAGGCTGCTGAGGCAAACTAGATAACCCCACCCCCCCCCCGCCCCCCCCCCCCTCCACACACACACACACACACACACACACACACACACACACACAAACATACCCACCCCCCCACCCATCCTCTCAGCATCCCCCTCAACAGCCAAGCGTAATAACAAACAGAAAAGCGCACACACAAAAAACACAAACACCCGTGCCTCTTCACCTACAACCCCATCCTCTCCCTACCCCCCTCCCCACTTGCCCCGTTGAGTGCGGTGCTATCCTGAGGCGGTGTGGCAGGCACACATAGAGACTCGAGATGTGAAAGAGAAGGGGGGGGCAGAGGGGAGGGGGGGCGGATGGGGGGGGGGGGGACGACGACATAATAACAGACTCCATCACCAGACATCCATCTTTCCCTTCGCTTGTCATTCAAGCGCCGTCTACCAGAGGACCTAACGTTTTCACTCAGAGAGACTTCTCACACTTTCAGCTGCCAAATTGGGTTTGCGCCTCGGTTTTTGCGAAGTGAAGCAGCTGCCAAATTTTGCGGAGTTGACTCGCAGCCAAACAAAAAAAAAAGAAAAAAAAAGAAAGAAAAGCACGACGTTCCAAAAGATTTTGACTGATTCAAGGAAGGAACATTCTGCAGAGCGCTCGGAGAAGAATTGCCATGTGTCTTCATGTCTGAAGGCTCGTCAGCGTGTTGATTTGGGACTGAAACAACAATTGCAGCGTCGGTCGCTTGAATGAGACTTTTCCCGGAAAGAGATTGGACATGAAATGTGTCCGAACCATTTTCTGATTAACTGGCAACTGTCTGCGAGCGTGCGCCTGTCAGCTTTTTGACAGGACAAATCATGAAAGTCCGGGAAATTAAATGCAAAACTATTTGGACATGTTGGCTTTAATCTGGCAACTATCTCAAAATGAGTTGTTGGTGTTTTGGAATTCTATCAAAATGCCAATCAGAGTAATAAAATAGAATGTAGAGTGATATACTAAGGAACGATATCTCGAAGACAACCGCAAAGCAATATTTTTGCACTCGGGTCTGATTTGGCTTGATGCTAATTTAATTTCCTTATTTTGGCTCTGGATGGGACCGTATCTCCAAAGCGAACCAGAGCCACCAGAAAGTGCTGAAAACAGACGTGAACCCGAGCACCGACTTGTCACACAGCGATCGGGCTGCTGGAGTTGTGTCCCTTATGGCTCGTCAGCACGCTCCGTGTCTCGCTTCAGCACACGTTCCGCTTTTGTGCGTGCTAATAGTTCCAATCATAACGCGCTACGCATTTCCCCCCCCCGAAAAAACATGACGAATAAAATGTGATTAGTGTAATACGGAGCTACTCATCCTACGCCATATGGCTAAAGGAATGTGGACAACTCTGTTCACATAACTATGCGTAACGATCGAATTTATAGAGTGCTTCTCATAGACAAAATTCAATAAGTAAAAAAAAAAAGAAACAGAAAAGCCCAGAATACAAAATGAGTGAAGAGAGTTTTGAAGTGAATGTGATGAGGGAAAACGAGGCTGGGGAGTTATTTTCTGTTAGGACAGGAGTGATGTGGTCACAAGAACCTTTGGTTTGGGAGTTGTTTTAATGGGACAGGACATCTTAATGCAGCAGCATGCAATTGTATTTTTGATATTTGTTTGCTATGTGAAGCCAGGTCAACAAATAAAAACCAGTTAATGTGTTTCACATGAGAAGTGAGTGACTGCTGATCGATGTTGGAAGGCCTGAGGCTGAGGGTTCCTCTGTTATCTGGGAAACTTTGCTGAAGAAAATCCTGGAGCATCACTTTTATCAGCAATAACAAACAATCACACGCGTTTCTTTTTTTCTGTCATCGAGCGTGAGAAAGATCTGTCAATCAAACCCTGTCTTTTAAAACAGCGAATGAAACTCATTCTCATGATTATATTGCATGTCATGGAACAAAAGAAACGAAAAAAAAAAAAACTGGACACACTCAAACCCAGATTCACACACAGGTACTGCGTACGACAGGTGCGCTGACGCCACCTGTGTCTGTGTGCACATGCAGGCAAAGTGTGAAAGCAGTGCGGAGCAAGTCAGAGTCAGAGTGTCTCCAGCCCGCAGGCAAGTTGAGTTCAGCTTTAACAATAGCACATCTTCGTCTTGCTATTGCCTCAAATCTGACAGCGGGTTTTTTTTTTTAGCCACAAACATCCAAACGAAGACTCCAGGACTGAACACAGACTGTGTGTGTGTGTGTGTGTGTGTGTGTGTGTGTGTGTGTGTGTGTGTGTGTGTGTGTGTGCTTGTTTTGTTATCCTTGTGTGTGACAGCTCAGACTGACTTCCAGACTTACCAAGAACTGAAGTGTTTTCTCTTACTTTATGTATATAAGTTGGGGAAAATACTATTTTCAATATGAAGACGATACATTTGCACTTTGTGCCCCCTGAAGGGCAAATCTGTTTGCCCTGTTTGTAATCTTGCCGCGTCTGAACTTTGTTTCATTTTGTGTCCAGCGCATAGACCGCATAGAAGAAGTGGACGTAGTCGTCGTGACGTCACACGTTGGTTTGAGGAATGCAGTTTTGAACCCCCGAGTTCGTAGTTTTGGCCGTCATCATCTTGACTTTTTACTACCAATGAACAGAAGTTACCGTATTTGGACCGCGAATACGGCTCTGGTAGCGGTAGCAACCTGTCAATCACAGTAAGCCCCACCTTAAAGCATACTCTGCTTTATGGTCTGTTTGACTCTAAATGGATCATAATTTACTAAATGAACATCATGATGTATTGAAGAAGACTTGGAACTAGAGATTGAGACTATAAACTCATGTTTACAATGTTTACTGAGGGAATAAATCAAGAGAGAAGTAGAGTCATTTTCTCATAGAATTCTATACAACCAGAGGAGTCGCCCCCTGCTGGCCAGTAGAAATAATCCAAGTTTTAAGACACTTCTGTATGGCTTCCCTCTTCAGAACCAGTGACCTCCTGGTCCAGCATCAAAGGGATTCATTATGTTTTCTATGGAGGCACTTGGAGTGAGTTTTTTGACATTGTAATGGCAGGTAGAAAACCTGAGAATAGATACACTCAGCTGGGAATCTGATACATCACTCATATCCCATATCACTTGTTCTGATAAGTTCGGAAGGCTTTGCAGTTCTAATCAGGAACAGAACACTGCACCATAGTCAAAAAATGTATCCACAATTATTTTAATAATTTATCTACCCTAAGTTTAGTGACTGAATGTTTGTTATTGCAATGCGTCGTAGGACCTAAATTTTACCCAACTTTGTATGTCCGTGCAAACCACTGTACTTTTTGTCAGTTAATGTGTTGTGCGTCGATGATTTAACCTGGAGAAGTTAAACTCCAGTGGAACTTGATTGAAACTGTTGAAACGTGACAGAGGGAAGAGCACAAGTGTGAATGGTACAATTAGTGACGACTGAATTCCACTTAGCTGCTGGAGTTCCGGGGTCCCGGTACTGTGCATGCTGGCTCACTGTTACGACCTACTGTGACACTTGAATAGAACGACATCATCGTTAATGTTGTTTGTTCCACCTGCTTTTCCTACTAGTACAGGTCCAAAGTTTGCTGTGAAAAGTTTCCTGTGAAAAGATCTGAAGTGAACTGAATATTACTGAGCTGATGGGATACAAAAAGAGTAAATCATCAGTGCAAGAAATATATGTTGTGAAATAGTTATTGTAGCTGTAAAATGTGTTAGTGAATGAATATGCCAATGTAGATATTTACCCACTGACATCTATAGGCAAGAGGCGATCATCAGTAGCTCTTAGTCCATATCCATTTACCTATCGTTCTCAATCTGTTTCATCCATTTCATAGGGTAAAATAGTTTCATTGGAACAAACTGGACCTATGTAAAGTATCCCAAAGAATGGCTTCAAACCAGGATTCCAAAAAAAATTCTGTAAAGTTCCATTCAACTGGACATTTTTTCTGTATTAAGATAAAACATATTGTGCAAGCTCCTATAAATGCTGATGTGTACGTGTGTGCACAGCAGTTAATGTGAGCCGACAGGCTAAAAACAAACTATATGAATAAAACATGGAAGATAGTCTTTTCATCTTCACTCTGCTTTTCTAATGCTCATTACCTTGGCTGCAGTCTCGTTCTGTGTCTGTTTTTGCTTCTGCCTCTTTCTCTCTCTCTCTTACTTCCCCTTATATCTCTTTGTTGCTCGCTCGGTTTCTGCTGCTATCTTCTCTTCAGTCACACTAGGCCCAAGGGCACAACCTTGAAACCGTGGCAAGCTGTGGCACCTTCATTAGAAAGTTTTTTTTACCAACAAAGAATATGACTTTAAAACTAGTTATTAGTTAAGTATTGTTCCTGAATCTGTTTAATCTTTTATTTATTAAAAAAAAAGTGACAGTTTAATGGGATATTTTTGGGCGTAAAAATAGTTTTAATATCCTCAGAGCGAAAGATAAACCGATTAAATTGGGACAAATTTAGGTTTCCTCTTTTATTTTTCCCTCTAGCTTTCATGATTAGATAAATAAATAAACTAGAAAGCACTCAGGGAGCACATACCTGTGTCGGGGCTACACAATTATCTAAATCTGTTGTTTTGTTTATTGGAAAATCTTGAGCTTTTAATTTCCATCTGGGTCTGCCTTATAATGCTCATAGTAATACAATGAGTTTCAGAGAATACCTAAATACATACTTTAAACAGTATACAGTAAAGCTTTTACAAGGAATAATTAGGCAAACTAAGTGAATTAGGAGGTATGTCCATACTCTGTCTTTTTCAGCATTCATATGAGTATGTATCATTTAAATTGTTTTCAGTTTTTGTAAAAAAAGGCCCCAAAAATGTGTAACATTCTGGCATGGGATATAATGAAGCATGGAAATGTATAAAGAGTACTAGAATATTGTACCCAAGTAAAAGCACTGCTACTTTAAAGTGTTTTTACTCATGTAAAAGTATAAGTACATGTGTAAAAATGTACTTAGATGAAAGTAAATGAGTAGAGCAGTTCAAATGTATATTTTTAAAAGGGAAAGAGACATTTATTGTCCAAAGCAACAATAAATATAATTTCTGTAGATGGCACTACATAGCCTGAGCATACAGCTGATTATCAACCACCTTGCTTAGTGTAGCCTGACAGGAATTAACTAGAAAAGAGACAAGACCCAGAACAAATGACAAATTGACATTAAAATATAAAGTATAGACGGGTGGGTGCAACAAGCAACATTAAGGTATAGAATCAACAGCAGAATAAAACGTCACCAAGGCAGACGTCACAGTGATGTGTATGAACAATACACAATATAAACTCAACTGTGGCTACAGCCACAAACACACACATCAGCGAAGGAGCAGCGAAGGAGAGACTGCACAATTGTTCTACACCATAAAGCGTACAGGCAAGGGTACTAGATAATGCAGTGGTTTCATCTGGAGATTGAGTTCAAAGAGTGTGTTGTTGTACTCATCTGTCTGAACATCACTCTGTGAGTCTAGAAAGTCCTCCGCAATCGAGTTCCAGCTTCACCTCTGCTCATTCATTCTCAAAGCATAATACCCCCAGTCCACTCAGCCTCTCTGCCCCACTGTGCTCCTCAAAGTTGGAATAGAATAGGAATAGAACGGACATTAATCTGTCTTCCAGGGTCATTTGACTAGCACAAAGGGAATTGAAATACGAGTCGTTATTGAGACAACACACGTCAGTGGGGCCATAAAGTGTCACAGTTTGCCGGGAAGAGAGAGGATGCAGCTTAGGGGGGATGGATGACTGGCCAGTCAGCTAGGTAGCTTGTCCTTCTCCAGAGCGACAGGAAGTCAGGAGGAGGTACCGTTGGAGCCAGCACTGCCGCTTAGCACCAGTCCGTCCAGCTCATTTTCTGTAACTGGTGTAGCATTGAAGCCCGATGGATTTAGCAAGCTAGCTAGCCAGGTGTCCGCCACTTAGCGTGTTAATTCCACCATAAGGGCCATAAATAAATGCAACACTGGTTCCAGAAAATAGGCCAAACAAAGTTGTCACTCATCTCATACCCAATACTCAATGCACACAAGGAGGAGGTTGGGATGGGGGAGGGAGCTGCAAACAGCCTTTACTCAAGCATACCTGCAGCCTAATAGTAAGTAGTGTCTTGTAATGGTCACTTTGTATGATGCATGATGATTATTGTTAGATATATCTAGAGAGCCGATGGCGGCATGGCTGTAAATGAGCCCATGATGGAGTAGGGTGAATAAAACAGCTGATGCCAATCGGTTAACACAAGCGAGACTTCAGTGCTCTGTCTGAACGACATGTGAGTTATGAATCAAATAATGATTTAAACAACTGTGACATTTCAAAAATGAGAGCAAGCTGAGCATTTCAAATATCCTTGTAACTTAGATTAGTTCCTCCTGGGGACTCACCAGCACCCCCAAGCCAAATCGAAGACAGCAGTCTCTTGATCATGTGTTGGGTTCACTGCAGAAGTCTGTTTCCCTTTGGTCGGGACTGTGGCATCAAGGCGGGGCAAACAGGGGTATCCTGACAGATACTCAAATCATTTCTCACAATACAAGTCCAGAACCTCGACAGTAACTTCTCACCACTGCTAATTTCCTCAGTCCATGACAGTCAGGGTCATGGTCATGGTATTATCAAAGCAAGGAGAGCAGCATAAAAAAAACAACAAATTCCTCTGGCACCTTCTGGGCCTGAAGAGAAATAAAAGCCTGCAAGCTCAAGAGTAATTGAAAGGGCTGGTTGTAGAGATTCACCTTTCGTCCTTTTTCACATTTTCCTATTCCTCAACTCAGAGTATCTTTCAATACAGAGTACCGATCAAACATCTGTACTTTCTTTTTCTTGATTCTAAATTGTGAAGAACACGCTGCGTAGGACTCATTGGAATATTTTTTTTTTAATGTAAGGTGACATGAGGCCAAGGATTTCTGTGTGACTAAAACTAAAAGTCAGCATCCTGCTGTGATAGGATTAATGTAACTACTACTGTAGCAAAAGCACTGAACTTTATAATGCCCTTTGCCAAATAACTTCATTTGTGGATTGGACGTGCCATTTCCGGTACCCAATCCACTTCATCAGATTAGTATTGACACCAAAACTGATCCGGCATATCAATTAATTCCTAGTTGGTTGAAACCCAATGAAATCACTGTCTATGTATTGCATGTTTGCGGTTGCAGTCAGTATCAGCCGTTAGGAACCCCTGTTCATCAAACCTGGGTTGATCTGTATTGGCTATTATGTGTGCAGTCAAGTCAACTGACAAAAAAGAAGAGAACATGTTCCTTCCCTCAAACAAAAGTGTTCTCTCTCAAGTCTAAACCCCTTTTTATGTTCTCCGCCATTGTTATTCCATCATGTGTTACAACATCTGCTGGTTCCATGCTCCCCCCGTAGTGCTGTTGGTTAATGCATCAAAGTCAGGGTTTTTGCACTCCGGGTTTGGAGTCCTGGTTTAAACCTGAAGCAGCTGCAAAGGGAAAGATTTCATCAGCTCTGAAGTCACAGAAACTCTGGAGATAATACTTGGCTCCCAGATGACGACTTTTATTTTTATTTAATTATTTCCTAAGCTTGTCCGTAACCATTTCAGTAAGATGCATCATATTGTGATGGCTGTCGCTGCTTTTCCTCTGCTATTTCTCTGTGTTAAAGGGCAAAGGTTACACTCTGAGAAGCTGAAAAAATGCATTATCATTCTCCAGCTTTTGGAATCGGATTCAAGATATCAGCATGCATCAGGACAGCTCTTTAAAAGTCTTAATACATTGCACCTTCTTATCTGCAGGGAACCTCTGAGAAAGCCTCCTCTGTGCTAAGTAGCAGTATACCTTCATAGAATATATTCCTGCCGCTATAGCTCAGTGTGTTTGTGTGTGTGAGGGAGAGAGGGATAAATAATTTAGTTGAATCAATGCTCATTGGGATAGAGGCAGCAGGTTTTAGGGCATCAAGGGCAGGGGTTAGAAAAAACAGATATATCAGAACTGACTTTCTCTGCGTAATAACCTGGGTTCAATACCAGCAGATCAAAAAGTGCAACCTCTCCCTCCATATATTTTCCCCGCAGACACACACACAAGTGTTTGGCACATTTATGGCTGAGAAAATGTTACGTTGTCTTGTGTATGCAGGGAGATTAGTGTGTGAGAGAGGACAATGAGTTCACAGCCACACGCACACACACACACACACACACGCTCACACTCAGGGATATAACGATGATTTGAAGAGCAAAGGGTTAATCCGGATTTGATTGCACCCTCAGTGTATTTTGCATTCCTTGTCCACAACAGGATTTGAACACCGTTTCTTCACCTGAACTCTAATCTGTGGACCATTCTTTAACCTTTTTCATCACACATGCACACATATGTGCACGTCCACTCACACACACACACACACACAAACAACACACACAGCAATGGGCAGGAACATGCTGCTCCGTTTATAGGCATAGGTGTGGCAGTTTACTTTACCAAGTCCAACTCACTCTCAGTGTTCCGTTTGTTCAAAATCAGTGTTTCCTCTTCCTCTGAGACCGACACTTATACCGACAACACCATTCTCTACATCGATCCACAAAGACGTTCACGTGTATCTTCACAGAAGTATGATTCAACCATGAAACAGACATGTTAATGATGAAGGGATGGAGCCTGCACTTTATCAGAGAAAGTGAAGTTAATATTTGAGTGGAGGACAGGCTCCACCAAAGTGAGATTCCTGCCAAGGTTTTTTCTGTTATTTTCGGTTTTATATGGCAGATAGATGTTTTTGTGAAATCTTATGACTTCATTCTCATTAATTTTACGAAATTATTCTTTTATTATTAGAAATTATTATTTCTTCTCAAAATATATATATATATTTTTATTTTGGACATCTGGAGAACAAAGATATGTGGGAAATGTTTTGAGGATGCAGAAAGGTTTGAACATGAGCCAGAATCTTGCTGAAACACTATTAGTTCAACTATTAAAATGGTTTATGAATTAATTCGAATTAATTAATTAATTAACGGGTGAATAGGTGCCACATGCACATTTAGAGAGGTTAAAGACACAAAAGAGGAGGGAAGAGTAAACCATGTCTAAATAAATGTGTGCAGACTGAGAGATGACATTAAATGATAAAAGTTGATCTACAGGAGAATACATATTTGAAAGCAATACAGAATGTCTGAAAGTCCATTACATTCACAATTGTCTGAATTTTGTGTTTTCCTTGACATGAAAAAAAGACCTTTACAGCGTAAATTGATGGAGAAAAATTACTCAGAATGCAAGAAATTAAGTGTTTTATTCTCAGAATGTTTATGTCTATGTAATGTAATGTCTAATATAACTGTCTGGGTGTCTAAATTCCTCTTCTCTGTTTCTGACGTATAGATGATCTGATTGTATTTGATCTCTTCAACAGTTTTGTGCGATTTGTTTCAATGCAGCGATGCTTATTATTGTATAAATATAGTGATCTCCTTTCCTATCTATTTCTAATAGGTTGGTTACCTAGTATCGTACTGGACGGTTGCACCGGCTCCCTTAAATGTGACTTCCTCCTGAACTGGCCCGCTAAACATTTTCACCACCGGAAAGAAATAAAAAATGTGTGTATGGTTAGCTTCCTGTTCCGAGCATATCTACATAGGGCGGCCGTAGCTCACTGGTTAGAGCGGGTTTCCTTTAACCACACGGATGGCTAATCAATCCCTGGCTTCTACAGCCGGCATGACAAATTGTCTTTGAGCGAGACACTGAACTCCAAGTTGCTCCCCGAGCCCACATGACTTAAGATGGGGAAATGCAGAGTTTAGGTATTTGCTCCAACATTCAGCCCTGCCTTATAAAAAAAATGTTTATACAGTTTGGGGTGTTAGGAAGTCTTATGTTAAAAACACTGAATAGCTTGCTATCTTTCTGAAATATTTGCATTCTTAATCAAATTTATATATTTTATGTCAGGCAAGCCACTGCGCTTATATAAAGACGAAGTGTTTTGGCAATGGAAAAGAGTGGTGCAAAAAAAAAAAAAAGGTGACCTTTAGGATAAGCAAGCATCGAAATTCTCACATAAATATGAACATACCATAAATACAAGATCTCTAAGTTACTGCTGACGTATCAATCTAAGGGCACCCATCCAGACCAGTGAGCACACAAAATGTTACAAAGTGTCATTGACTGCAGAACTATCTTAGCTTTCTTGAGTCTTCCTCCATCCTAACATAGCCCAGTCCCTCCCTCCCTGCTGAGAGGACATAATGAGGCAAACCTGTTTGCACTTTCCTGCTTTGCTTTGCTCTGGTTGAGTTGTAGCTCAGCCAGAGCAACACAAATCCTATGAACCCATGAAAAAAAACCAAACTAAACAAGCTTCTGTCATTGATACACCTCGTTGGATAATTTATCAAATAAACTGAATCATTGGACTGAAATTGGGAATTAAACAGACGCAAAAACATTGGTAATTTTCGGGCCTAGTGAAAAGGGGATAAAGGGCAACCTTTTCACATCAATTTATTTCATACACATCATTTTGTTGTATTTTTGCATTTCCTTTAATCTCAGGTTCGATAGTGTCCCAATTGATATTAGTGCTGATTGATTGTCTATTAGTTTCCATTAAGTTTGTGAGAAAACTGTGCCTTGAAGCGCTTCTAGTGATAATCAGTGTGAATTATAATCTGTTTTCTTGAAGAATGTTTAAAAGCAAATCTAAACTTACTAGATGTGTTGTATTCCGAAACTTACTAGATGTGTGTATAATAATAGCGCTCTGTGGTATATTCGTATAAAGTAACAAACCAAAAGATAACAAGTTGACCATGAAAATGAAGTTCGCCGGGGAGCCACCGACTCCCTTTTGACAAACGACAGATAACAGTTTGACCGTCTACTCCTTTTTGAAATAATGAGGCACCTACTTCAGGAGATGCAGAGATGAATCCCGGAAGTCGGAGGTGGAGCAGATCGAAGTCATAAGCCAATCCCTGTATGAAACGTGTCGCTAACATATGGCAAATAGGTGGACTTTACGGCAGTACATAACTTGAGTGTTTGCGAAAAAACGGGAGTTCTGTTGTGAAACCATTGGACAGCTAACTGGCAACACCAGTCTGTGTGGTGGAACGCAATAGATCTCTTATCTCATGAGATAATATTTTCTGTACTTCATAGTGTGATTCAATTTGTAAAACTGTTTTTGCTTTTGTTAAAATTAAATACTTTTTGATTACAACTTTGAACCATCTATTCAGCTATTTTGTTGACGGGCCTCGTGCCAGAGGAGGCTCTCCTAGAGAGAAAGTCTGGAAAACGCAACAAGTTCCTACTCCGTTGTTTTTCCACTTTATTTTTATATCTACTTGAAAAGCATGAATCATTGAATCTGGAAAACTGAGCATGCTTCTCTTTTTAGGTTGGGTTAGCATAATACTTTTTTTTTTATAATTCTAATTTGAAAGCATTGTATTCCATCTTTATAAACAATGTGGAATAGGCATTGGTAAGGTTTGGCATTGGTAAGGTTTGAAATAAGAACAAGAATTGTGGAAGAGTCATAATTGTTAGGATTTCTGCTCTACTCGTTATCAGTTCTGGTACAGTTTTTTATCTGTTGAAGTCTTGTCTCAATTTGTTTTCCAAAACTTGGTAATAGTATGCTTTTTTATTTCTCCAGTAAAATAGATTCCCAAATACTTAATTTTATCAAAAAGACATTTCAACTTAAATCCATCTTTGAGTTCTGGTGGTCTGTTTTCTAAGTATTAGTGCTTCATTTGTAACCTGAGTTACACATTTCATATATTGTATTCTGAGATTGGTTCCAACGAGTTACTTAACGATTGATTGGAGGATGTTAAATAAATGATCACACTGTCTGCATATATTGACAATTTTTGTTGCTCTTCTTTCACACTTTTGCAAGTCTCCTTGTCTTGTCCCTTTATGGATCGAAAATATTCTGGACTGTGTGACATTTACTTCTCTAGATGTTGGACTTCTATACAATCCTTGGAGCTACATACTAAACGTTTAATGGAAACCAAAAAAATGTATGTCACTCTATCAAAGACCTTCTCTGCATCTAATTTCCGGAGTAAGATTTGTGTAATTTTTCTGTACAAAGTGTATTATAGTTAGAGACCAGCTACATTAGGTCCTAGACTGAACTCCTCAAATAATACAACACATAGAGCAGTCAAAGCATCATCAATATGAATGGGAGCTCAGATCTTTTTTATGTTAAAAGTAGTATGTAGTTATGTATTATCTAGTATTATGACAACAACCTACTTGGTATGAAACCAGATGGAGCATTGCCTTTTATATCAGGCACACTGTCCTTTAATCTATTAGCTATAAAAAAGCCTGTTTTTTAATGATCGGTGTTCAATGGTGATATTGGCCTGTATGAGGAGCATCCCATAGCATCTTTTACCTTCCTTATGAATCACTGTTATTATTATCTCCACAAGGAGAATCATGGGATCCCTCATGTGTGTGCGTGCGTCCCTGAGTAAAGGCTGATCTTGAATTCTGCTGCAGCAAACTGCATAATATTTTGATTGGACAGTTATGGCTGCATCTTCAAGGATCTCTCGCAGTCGTGGTGACAAACACGTCCTCGAAACACCTCTTTTTTGCCTGTTTTATTCTGTCATCGACGGCCTATCTTTTCTACAAATATTTTGTCACTCTGGCATGATCTTAATAGCTCTGCGTGCCTATATTTGAATTAACTCTCCAACTTTTTTTTAACATAAAAAAAGATCTGAGCTCACATTAATATCGATGATGCTTCGTCAGCTCTATATGTTTTATTATTCGAGGAGTCCAGTCTAGGACTTAATGAAAGATTCAATTCCCATCCCATTACTGGAATTCCTTCGCTTTTTGTCATTAGCAGTTTAATTACTTTTCCTATTTCTGGTGGCTAGTATACGTCTCAAAAAGAAACAGTAATTGACTCTTTCCTGCAACTAAAACAAACCTGCCCTCTTCATCAACAATGTAATTTTCCTCTTTAAAAGCTATCTGTGGCAGTATAATTATAACTACTCATCTATTTTGATCCATATGAACTGTAGTAAATTAGTTGCTTCGTCATTTTACCTTATCCTTTTACCTAGCTCTCTTCAGATGAGTTTCTTGAAAGAAAAGAACGTCTCCTTTGGATGTCTTCAACTGATCTTCCCCTTCTCTTGGTTATTTAGCCCATTAAAGTTTGATGAGATTGTTTTCAACATTGTCATATCTTCTGTTTAGAGATTTTCTGGATATCAGTTTGAGCTGTCTTGAGTAGTTAGTGCATGCTGGGAATTGAAGTAGGAGTAAGCAAAATAAAGTTAAAAGCAAAATAATGATCCATGTGCTTCTGTTTTTTGCACTGAACAATGGACGTTAGTTTACAGGATTGGTGGACACACGTGCTTCAGTCCAATGGGACATTGTTTGGACTACTGGGGTTTCGGGATATTCGTCCGTTGGAACAATGGATGGTTCCCCCGATTTTACAGTTCCCTTGAAGACTTCATTTGCTTTGTGAAGGCCTCTCTGCTCCAAATCTCTGGCTGCCTCTGCTGGGTTAGACTAGGTTCCATCTTCATTGAAAACATTCAACTTTGCGGGTGCTCAGATGTGGGTAATGATCTCTTGCAATTTGAGATGCTCCTGGATTGGTTCATACAGAGTTTTCTACTGTCTTGTTGTAGACGTGAAGCCATGGTCGAAATAAAAACGTCCATCCAGAACCTCTGTGTTACCCTATGTTGCTTTGAGCGCTCGTTTCTTCATGGGTTCCCTTCAGGTTTGTTTTATCCTTATGAAGGCATCATTACTGCTTTCACTTTGTTTCTTGAACTTATAAATACAGAATTAATTCTGCCTGGATTAATTTAACAAAACGTCCACCCGAGTCTTAACTTATTTAGTCGTTTTCAGCGTCATCAAGCTCACTCACTGTTTATGGCATAATTTGTCTTAACGTCCCGTTCCGTCTTTCTTTGATCGAAAGTTTTTAAGTTGAGTTCTTTGATTTCTTCCGTAAACATGTCCTTTAATTAAGTCAGCAAACAATTTGCTGCATTTCGCTCTTCTCTGCCAGGGGGACCAGACTGTTCTCTATCTCATGGCTTCAAGTACTGACTCTTTGTCATGCCTTTAGCATCTCTTTAGATTCTGTATGAGACACAACAGGCTTTCAAGTAGCTACAATGTAAAGCCATCTGCGTCGTTATAATACGCTCAAAGAAAATGCTCCAGTATTGTAATGACTTAGCATGAGGTATGTATGACTATAATAAAATAACTTGAAATCAGAGAGCTTCAAATATATGGTGGCGGGGAACAAAATCAAAGACAAAAAAAAAGAAAATGTGTCGAGCCTTTTTCCTTTTTCCCCACGCGACGTGTAAGTGGAGAATACAAAGCGAGGAGCATTTGAAATAATGAGGCAATCTAATGTATGGTAAGCCGGGCAGAAGGCTCATTTCAAGAATATTTGAAAAGGGATCAGTGCGAGAACCATTTCTCAGATTGATAATCGCTCCAAAGAGCATCTGCAGCTGTCCAGGATACGCCGGCCAAACAAACAAGATGCGAGAAAGTAAAAACCAATATTCATGAGCCTGTTGCACGTGGAGACACGGACAGACTGACACCTGTGTTTTAATCACAGAGAAAGAGACGGAAAGGAGAGGGCGAGAGACGCAGCAGCAGAGTGGAGCACACACACAGAGAGAAAATTACATTTTAAATTAAGAGAAAGCATTGTCTTCATTTTCAGTGTTGTCACTCGGCTCACTCTCTGGCTGGAGACTCGAAACCCCGTTTCAATAACAGGGACATGTTTGTACTTTCGTTCATTATATCCTTTGTTTGTTCTGTCCTGCAGTGATTATTTCTCTGCTTTATTATAGAACAGCGGGGATATAATGAATGGACAAGATGGCTCCATTGTTTTCTTCCTTCCTCTTTCTGTAACAAAGTTTATCAGACAGTCAGGAGGCCAGGCTTTTTTTGGGGGGCGCGGGAGGGGTGGGGGTTGGTCGGACAGATGCATATGAAGTGTTGGCCGAGAGACATGACACTCACACGCGGACGCGTTTATTGGAAAACAATCCGGCGCGTTTCGGTATCAGCGGCTCTTCAGGGCAGCGTCACGTCGTGGCTGCTCTTTGAACGATAACGGATTCCTGTTGGCATGTTAGCGCGGTGGCACCGGGGACTGACACTGAGTCCAGACATCCGCACCGCGATGCCAGCGCTCATGTCTCGATTTCTGGAAGGATTAGTGAGGCTCAGAGACAAGAGGGAGAGACGTTGAACAGATGGACAGGGTCAAGGGACACACGCTGGTGTGTGTGTGTGTGTGTGTGTGTGTGTGCGTGCGTCAGGGTTCTTCCAGCAAGGTCATAAAGGCGGATGCTGTGCACGCTGGTATTTTGGTGGAGTTGGCAGAGGCACACATCAGCCCAGTTGCTACTATAATTCAGAGTTGTAACAGTTTTAGTTCTCTGAAAATACTTGTACTAAACTTGCGGGACCGACAGGGAAATGAACGGGGAACAATCAAACTCTCAAATAACTGCTTTTGTACTGCCTTTAAGAAAGCTGCTGAACTCCCCTGACCGCTCCAGTGGAGCTGCTCAGCGGCCGATGGTAGACGACTATGATTGTACTGAGCAGCCGTTAGATGTGGAGCTGGGCTCTGCCAAAGGAGTTCTCTCCCGGCCTCGTCTACAAAGTTTGGAAACGTCGCGTCTGAAACACGATGGTGCATTAGTTCACTTCGGGTTGACTGCAACGCAAGCTGCTTGCCATCACGCAAGTATTGGATTGTGTACAAAGAATTTGCATGCTCAGATCTGATTGGTCAAGTCTTGCCTATCGCGGACTGATTGTCGAATCGTTTTTTTTTTTTTTTTTTGCATTTTTGCATAGCACACAGCTATTGTTGAACTATATCACTATTGTTTCAGAATAATGGAAAGGGCTGCATGTTGTGTGCAGGTGTGGTGCAGTCCAGAGTACTAAATCAGAGATTGATTGACTTTTAGCCCGAGTTCCATTTTCACCCCATTGTGTAGAGAGAGAGAGAAAGAGAGAGAGAGAGAGAGAGAGAACTCCCCCTGCTGAATATCTAGCGCTCTGATTGTCCCAATGATTGTTCCTTGATTTTGAAACAATAGCATTATGTTGTTGTGATTTAGCCTTTTTTTAAGGCTGTGGCCAATATGCTGCTGCTATGGTCCTGCATATTAGGATAGTGCATCATTTGTTCCAAAACCATTTTCCAGCCTCTGCAAAGATTCCACTAAGAGATTAGCAGGCTCCTTAGATCGAATCTTTGAATAGTCCACTATTCGAGGTCCCCCCTAGTGGGTAGTGGGTCTGATTTGACAACCGAAGTTCACTCTACATATATTATTATTAAGTAAATCCACCTTAACATGGCTCCATATATTTCCTCTGTTGGTAACATGCCACATGTAGTCATTTACGTCAATCACACATATTTCAAGCCGACCTTCCCGCTTCTCCCCGGAGGAGAGTCGCCTTTATTTCTCATTAAATGTGCTCAGACGTGGCTGTGGCTCTCTGGACAGGCTGCGCTCTGCGAGTGGAGGTGAGCAGCAGTACGTTCAGTCGGACAATCAGCAAACAGACAGAAACGTGAATGAGCTGCGAGAGTGTTTGTGTACCTAAGGACCAATCATTGCTCCCCATTGTTTGTCCGGAGAAATCCTCCATCTTTCTCTTTCTGTCAAATGATTGGGTTTGACTACTTGAGATTCATGTTTTACAAAAGTGAGTTTATTCTAAGGTCTACATGGCTGTTTGGTTTGGGCTTAAAAAAAAAAAAAAAAAAAAAGCCTTCAGAAAATATTTTAAAGTTTAAGGTATTTTTAGATTCATATTGATGACATTATTTACTTCATACGATTCTCGCGGAAAAAGGCCTTCAAAGTTTGCAGTCAGTTTTTAAGTATTCACTCAAATGAATCATGAAGCATCAAACTAATCCACCTATACATATTTACACACACAATATACATACACACTATACCGTTCTCTCGGTTATTTTCACACATCAATTCATAGAACGTGCACGCCCATACTCTCTGGCACGCTCATCAATTTAACTTGTGGATATTTGAGCTCATGATTATGTGCACACACTATCAACTTGAGAAGTGAGACTGGAGATGGAGGTGAGAAAAACGTGTATAACTAGTTTGTTTTACAAGTAGCCAGTCCACATTTTAAACCAATGGAAATTTAAATCATTTCCTATCCTATTTTG
Organism: Ophiodon elongatus; assembly: GCA_016806645.1. Classification (NCBI taxonomy): domain Eukaryota; kingdom Metazoa; phylum Chordata; class Actinopteri; order Perciformes; family Hexagrammidae; genus Ophiodon; species Ophiodon elongatus. The sequence continues at coordinate 1,417,402 of JACSYO010002158.1, forward strand.
TTGAATATCCAAAATAATAACACATTTTCACAGATGAAAAAGTACCCCTTTTAAAAACACACTTTTTATCCTGAGTCGTGCTTCAATGTCATGCATACCATGTTGTTTGTGTTACAGCCACTTAGAACTTTTAATACTTTAATACCAAAAGAAACAAAAAGTATAGTAACTGCTGTAAGAATATACATCCCCCACTTCCTCTTATTAATACCTGATTTTGTATGTCCAAACATGATCCCTAGATGCTATTAAAAGTTTAAAACCTTGTTGCACATCATTTCCCACTAATCTAATTGAGGTTGAGGAAATGGGCCACAGCTCCACCTTCTACAGACATACAGTATATACATCATCCAAGCCTTCAAGTGCAGTTTGTTCTTTTTCTTCTGTATCCTAGTGCCCTCTCTGTGCCTTTTCTCCGTATGGTCCCCAGGAGCCTTGGAGTCGCAGCAGATGTCCTAATGCTTCCTCAAACAGCATGTCACTAGAACTGTGCTCACACCGGATTCATCACCATGTTTTGACCTTTGCCTGTGCACAGTTTCACAATGTCAACATATCATGTGCTCATGCTGGATGTGCAGTAACGAGGAAACTGTTTTCAGCGGATGGAACATCGGCTGATTAATACGACCCGGGTAATTTTACTGAATGTGCTAAAAACAGTGAATAAGGGAACAGGTAGTACATCTTAGTTATATTAGCAGTGTGTTCTACTGGATTCCATATATGCATGGCCCTCTTGACCACATGACGTTCAAATACAAAAAGGAAGTACTCATTAGCCAATGCAACCCGTTCTCACTCCCAACTCATCAAATACCTTGTGTGCACACGAGGTCTTTCTTGAGGTCAATATGAGAACGCTTTCAAATGACTGCAATGTGAACCCATCCACGTCATTATTAGACGGTCAGAGCAACAGACGGAGTATAAAGAGCGAGAAACTACGCTCAGGGAAGAGGTTTGGGTGGATGGTTAGGTCCGTTTGTTTGTGTAATCTTTTGTTACATCATTTATGTACTTAACTAACACCTTGTATATGTGTTACGTAACAAGCATGCTCATTTTAGCCCAAACCACAATCTTTTCCCAAGCCTAGCCAGGTACTTTTGTTGCTCAAACCCGGCCAAGTAACCCATAAATGGCGGTTTGTAAAGCTTAGTTCGGGAACAAGGACCACGCTCCGAACACAGCTCATTTCCCATGCACTAAGTACTTAACCTGTTCACTTTCCACATCCCAACCCCATTCTTGTCTTCCTATTTATCTCTGGCTCTCTCTCACTCGATGACAGGAACGACGGTGGACTCTGCATCACCAGAGCTTCTGGAGAGATGGCCCCCACTCACAAGTGACCATCCCTTCACCCCAAGACCCCCATCCCTTCCTCCCTCAACTCCTTTCCGCTTCCTAAATCTAACTCTCTAACTCTCTCGTTCTCCCGCAATAAACCATTTGTAACCCATATTGCTATTAGTGTGGTCTTTGTTAGTGAAACCTGCATTAGAAGTTTGTTTTGAAAAAGACACTTTGCATTTATCGAGATATAACTGAAACAGTGTCGCTGAAAAAAACCAAATGCTTGAGGGGTATAGAGCATTTGAAGCATAGGGTCACTCACCGAGTGTTGGTCTTTGAATAGTTGGCTAGTCTGAACAAACAGATCAGCCAATATAAGGCCATGGAAACTTTTAAACTGTCTCACACAACCTTTTTTTTGGGCTCTATATGCAACACTGTCTCCTTCAAAATTACGCTCCCATATAACTAAGCTGCATTGTCAATATATTTCGAGGGAAACATAATATCTTCTCCCAAATTACAGTCGCGGTTTAAAACAAGTGTACATTTAAACAAAAGAAAAACGCAACAAAATGACTTGGTTAGTTTCAGGCATCAAAACTACTTGGTATGGTGTCGTAAAACATTGTGGTTTTGTTTAAAATAAGTACGTTATAATTAGAATAAGTCAACATTGACTTGGTTTCATATGAGACACAAACAGTGGTCTTCTGGGTGAAAGTCCTGTTGGTTCGACCCAACCATTCACTGCGACCGACTCTTTATGCGACATGATCAGCAACTTACTTGGTTCACGTCTTGCGATTGATAGATGAGGCCGATTGGGAATTGGGCTGTGATGGTTTTAAAATGGCCGGCTGTCTGGCTGTAGATACAATCTGCAAAGATGCAGGACCAACAGACTTGAGAACTCATCTGTCCTGCTGCCATTTGGCCTTTTAAATAACTCAATATGATCTTTATCATGTATGTGTGGTTTATTGTTGTTTGATTGTTATTTGGTTACTGATGGCTGTAATACAAATTTCCTTTTAAGGATAATAAAGATGTTATTGATCCTTGAAAAAGTCAGTCCCCAAAAAAAAAAAAAAAAAAATTGAAATACTGCCTGAGGGTACTTTGATCAAAAGATTTGCCAAAAGTCTCATGACATCATTACTAGATTGGATGTGGCGAAACACATGGAATCACGATGTCTCCAGACTCCCACCCAGAGAGTAATCATGAAATGGTTACTGCTCATTAACAAAAATGCTTTCTTTTTGTAAAGCATGCTGGTACAGATAAAATAAATAGAATATAGTTTAATAAAAAGCCACAAACTGGTGAAACATAGTTCTAAACATATCATTTCCGCTGCCGTAGCACAGCTGCAGTACTATATTTATAATGACATTTACCTCCTCAGATATTTCCCCAAAATGTGCAACACGCTGTGGAGTTGGGGGAACGTACGCCTAAAAATGGATCCTTCACCGCAACAAATGAATCCAAAAGAAATGACAGAAAGATTCCTCTTCTTCACAAATCCCACTGTTCCCAGCCCGTGGCGCTGGAGCCTTGTTGGAAATATCACACTGATATTTGACAAAGTCACAGAGACGCATCGCTGCGCGCCGTATGATATGTCATTAATATTCAGCGGAGAGACTCCACTCTGCCTCTACCTGCCGCACACCCTCGAAAGAAAAAAAAAAACCTTTTTATTGCCATAGCAACACACTCGAAAACATTCCCAGTGCCCTTTGGGGAGGACGCGGACCCTTCACGTGAACTCTCTCGGCCCCCTTTGTCTCACACACGTACATTCACTTATGAACACGCACCAGCTAACCCCTGATGGGTTTTTTTGTGCTATTTGCACAGCCTGCGTGTGCTTTTTTAGTGTGTGTTTGTGTGCACAATCCCTCCATTATTCATTAATCTCTTTGTTTTTACAGATCCCTCCCTTCAGACCACCAGTCTACTTGTATTAGGATAAGACCGAGACAGGCTCCTGCGCGCACACACGCGCACACACACACACACACACACACACACACATACACACACACCGCTCAGCAGGTACACATCTGTATCCCGGTTTCATTAGAGTGTTCCTAATAGCAGTGGTAAACGCACAGTAACTAATTGCCTCCAGTGCGGGCACTATATGCCTGAGGGAGGTGCGTGCACTGCCATTCACTTCGCTCTCAGGTACATACATATTAGGTGTTTATTACTGATAAAAACAGAAGCGTTCCGAGTCACAAGGATAAAAACCTCCAACGCCATTCCCTCTGCACCGCAGGTTGATCATCAAGTTTTGAGCTACTTCAATGCGGAGCGTCACACCGACACACCTACACTCTTGTGTGTGTGTGTGTGTGTGTGTGTGTGTGTGTGTGTGTGTGTCAACAACATTTTATGCAAGTCAGGTATAATATCAGTTAGTTGCAGTACACAGCTAGCAGGCCATCCGCAGCAGACGCAAGCCATTAACAGTAAATGAGGTTACCAATTAATCTCACATGCTTCTATCCATCACTTTGCATTAGTGTAATATACCTGCATTGGCCTCATTGGAAGTAAATGAGCTTCATAATCCTCAAGGGCTGCTGGAGGAATAAGTGGGACTGTTGCCCTGGCCCTTAAACCTACGGCGTCCAAGCAGAGTGTGTTATCAATCATGGAACAGTCGTATTTAGAAGTCATAAGTAGAGCCCAAACATTTCATGGCTCCTGGGAAAGGAAATATATCAGTGGCAGATGGTTCCCTTCCACCTCTCGTGTGCCACAGCGCACGCACGCACGCACGCACGCACGCACACACACACACACACACACACACACCTGCCCGAGTTCCAGTTTGGAGTGACTTCACATGAATGAGCACACCTGAGTGTTTGCGGCCAACATGTCATGTGAGGCGGTTCCAAATGGTCACGAGGCGCTAGCTTCAAAAAGATATTGATCAGTCGGTCAATGTCTCCATAGAAATAAGGTCGGCTGGCTGCTCGGTCTCAAAGAGCCAACAAGGTTCCACTTGCTGTGCTTGCTTTTTGGAGTTCTTGCTCCAAACACTGACACGATGTGTGCACATGTGAGCACTGAGCTTGAAAACACCAGCTTCAAAACATCCTTGAGAAATATGAAACATGACTATTTTCTTTTTCTCTCTCAAATAAACAAAAATTAAGCGATTCCTTCTCATCATTGAGTCCTCCTGCAGAGCGCTTCTTTATCATTCTTCGGTTGCATCACGCGATGTGTTGACAATACAGTTACAGTGCACTGGCCTTTTTTTTCCCCAGGATGATGAAAATGATGATTTGTTTCACCTCGCGTTATTATCGTACATTTTAAACAATGCGACTAATTCATAGGACGGCGCAGCATCATGCCACACCATTGTGTTCAGGTAGCACGTGCTCCAAACAGCTCCATCTGTTTATTCATTATACACAAATGAGTGTTCGACATGCAGGAGCTCCGTCTGGAGGTGCAGGAACAACAGGAAAAGGTGAGAATTAATAGGGAGACACTGAAAAGCCTCATTTACATGTAAACCCGGCTTAACCTTAACCTGAGCCGAAGCTGTATGTGTGTATGATGCAACACCGTCGATGCAGAAATAATCATGTTATGCTAACGTGATATTTTGTGCATTTGGTCTGGGAAAGTGTGTAGTTTACAACCCAGGAGTGCAATGTTTCTGGTGTTGGGAGAAAACCCTGTATGAAGCTGAAAAAAGCTGTGTTTTTTTAAGCTTGATGAATTGCAGGTATGACGTAATCCATTGGGTTTTGATAAAGTGATATGAGCGTGCCAACATGTGCAAGTCATCAAAGTTGGAGATGCAAGGAGAGTACTGGACCCAGTTGTTTTTATACATAAAGGCCGTCATACATGGAGGAAAACCCAAAGACAAACTGCCTTGAAACAAAATATAGCATTTACTGAAAACATAATTAAAACAATAAAATTAATAAATAAAACCGGAGCATTTGAGCACATCCTCAAAATTGCATCAGTGTGTGTATGTGTGTGTGTGTGGAAATATTTCCCTGGCAGATATTGTTCACCTACAGAAAACCTTTGCCAGGGTGCTGCACATAATCCAGTTAAACATGTGGGAGCCGATACTTTAGGTCAAATTGAAATGCAACATGCTTCACCACATGGGAAATCTGAAAGTACTAGCAGAATATGAGTGAAATCCAAATGCATTTTCAATATGCACTGCACAAAATGCCTGATTGATCCGCTCTCCTTGACGCAAACTAGTTGCTTATTTTTCTTTGTCTCCACAAGGACAAACCAAAAATTGTATGTTATAATCAAATGATCACAAATACCCTCCAGAGGAACATAAAACAGTGTAAAGGAAGAAGAAAGAACCTCATACCACAATATGCCTGGTTTGTCTGCTTAAAAAACTAAATGGGGTTTAATCTCTTCCCAGAATACCCGACTTTACCCGATCTAATCGATCCAAGTAGCTGTCAGCAACACCACCAGACAATAGAACGCCCTATATGTCGTTGAAATTGCCAAATGTTTCAGTAACAATAAAAAAACAAATAAACTCAAAATGTGTGGATTAAAAAAAAATATCTGCCAAATCAACACGAGTCGTCCAAGCCCAGATATAGTTTTATTCATTTTATTAAGTCATTCAAGTACTCTTTGTACTTTTTCCCCAAAAGAAATAAGGACTCAGTTCGCATGTCTATTTGCTGGTGTGGTGAAAGTCAGTCAGTGAAAGTATTAAAAAGTCCAAATTTATACCTTGCACACATTTTAGGGATCTGCGTTTTCATATATTTTTTCAATGGATAAAAAAATGTATAACTGCACTTGTTACTTTATGTTTTCGTGAGACAGACATACTTTGTTCATGTTCATTTTCTCATAGCCAACTGCCAATCGGAGCACCGTCACTGCAAAGTGAAGCCGAGGTTTGTTTTCACCAGGTAGCACATTTAAAAATTTTTTATTTTAAAACATCCAAGATTCCCTCGATTGACAATAAGCCAGGTTTTGTTCATCTAGCAACTTCCAAATTGTTATGAGTCCAACAATGATCAAGGCCAATATTTGACTAGCATGGACCAACACGGCAACATATGGTTTTTAGTGTAGGATGTTGAGGGAGCATGTGAGGAAGGGGATTAACGTGGGGAGGGCGGTCTGGAACGGGTGTACAAAAGCGACCTTCGACAACTGCGTGTTAGCCCCGACCCTGACTGCTAGGAACCTCGGCGTGACACTCGACAGTCCACTCTCCCTCACTGCCAACATCACTGCAACAACTCGGTCCTGTCAGTACATGCTGCACAACATCAGGAGAATCCGTCCTCTTCTCACCCAGAAGGCGGCTCAGGTTCTGGTACAGGATCTGGTCATCTCACTAGACTACTGTAACTCCCTCCTGCAGGTCTACCTGCTAGCGCCATCTGACCTCTGCAGCTCATCCAGAATGCAGCAGCTCGACTGGTCTTTAACCTAAATTCACCCTCACTACTCCGCTCCTCCGCTCCCTTCACTGGTTACCGGTGGCTGCCCTCATCCGTTTCAAAACATTGGTACTTGCGTACCATGCTGCGAACAGATCTGGTCCAGTCTACATCCAGGACATGGTCAAACCTTACACTCCAGCCCGCTCACTCCGCTCTGCATCTGCCAATCGGCTTGTAGCTCCGTCACTGCGAGCTAAACACTCAACAACATCACGACTGTTCGCTGTCCTGGCTCCTAAATGGTGGAATGAGCTCCCCAATGACATCAGGACAGAAGAAAGTCTCTACGTCTTCTGCCGCAAACTAAAAACACGTCTCTTCCGACTATACCTGGAATAAAAAATTAAAAAATTTAAAAAATGTATGTGTACATATATATATATCGTAGGTATGAGGGAGAAAGGGAGAGCGGGTGTAGGTCGTGGTTCTGGCCGTGGGCCCGCTCCAGAACCCAAGTTGACTTTGTCAAGATTTGTTTACTCTGCAGATGGCGTGCCAGCTTCGAGTATGTATACGGAGGCGTTTATACATTCTGCGCTGCATTATTCTCCCAAATGCCAGAGGGCGTACAAACAAAATGGAGAGTGTAACCCAGACATATGTAGGTGTAACCGGCAACAAGCCATAAACCAACCTCCAGTGACGAAGAGGGATTGTAATTATCTGGAAACTCATAACTCATATTCATGGGCTACTTTATTACCTTTATACAAGCCTTATAAAGAAAAAGAAAGTACTACATGCTTTACAGGGAAACAAAGGTATTTGATTTGGCTCTAAAATATTTACCCAAATGAAGATTTTTTAGATCCGCTGTTTCTAAAGGATTTAAGAAAACTAATTGGTCTTCTGTAACTATTTATAGATTCCAGCTTAACTATATTTGTGCAGTCACATGCTCGATAGATAGATATCTTTATTTTCGTGTCATGCACATAACATGCCCCACCCTCACGGGTTTATAAGACACCAAAGATACAGCTGCAGTGGACACACATTTCATTAAATCTCAAACTGACACCACTCGGTCTTAAAAAAACTGTCTTCTCTACCAGGCCTGACAAATAAAATCTGCAACTAAAAAAAGATTCCTTTCCTGAAGCACAACTTAAGTTTCCAGCCAAAACAAATTAACAAAAATGAAAAGTCATTTTTACTAAAGAGCAAATCCCTTATGTCCTCGAAGATAGGAAAGTAAAACAAAAAAGCATGCGCCAAGTTCCTAAAAGCTTAGGCGGGAAATCAAAGGGAACCAACAACGCCACCTGGGGACTTACACCCCAGGAAATGTAAGCTTTAACGACCCTAAGATATGTCTTTTTGTATTGTTAAGGACACACGTTATCGATATTTGGACAGAGAAGTGTTTCGTAAAAATGAACCAAAAGTTTAAAGGCATCAACTAAAACAATCAAAACTAATGACAGCCAAACCATGCAAAACAGAAGCAAAACAAGCAAAATGGAGGCAACCCAAGCAGACAAAACAGGCAAAATGGAGGCAGCATAACAGCAGCAGGTGAACCACCTCACCTATGGGGTGAGTAATCAGACGGCAGGACAATAAAGAAATGTCTGAAAACCACCATGAGCCACCACGGGGCCAGGACGGGGGCCAAAAGAAAAAGGAGTGTAGGCCAGGACAACAGGTGCCTGCCTGAGCCAGCCTGAGGGCTGCGTTCACAATCTAACACTTCCTTCTCTCGGAAGCATTCCCCACTACAATCACTTTACTACGGCGAGTATGGACTAGGCTTCAGTTACGGCTAGTCATATCAACTCAGGTTACAGGCCACACGTCCCCACTGAACGCGGTGATGAAGGCTGCATGGTTAACATATGCAGGCTGCAGGCTGCAGGCTGTGCTGCTGGGGCCTCATATCCCATTCACAACGAGCACACTGGGTTAGGATAGTGATTTAAAATGCAATTTGTGTTTGTGTTTCTGTCGAGATAAGACTCACACGCGCCCCGCCACCCCCGGAGTCAGGATTTCATACGATGATTACATATGATGGATACTGCCGCATGCAGATTTCACCAAGATGACGGGTGACAGAGAGAGGCAGAAAGAGAACAGAGAGATAAATAACCTCTGTTCTTAACCGGAGACAGGAGGGGCTGGGGGTGGGCGGGAGACAAATAACAACAAAATAGCTTGTTGATTCATTGATTGTAACTTTTGCGCCGGCCTTATTTTTGCTCAACGATTTATCCTTCCTCAGGACTGTCACCGTGCTCTTTGGCAAACAGATGCTGAGATATTTCATGCTGATGAGGTTCATTTGAATTTGAGCAACAAGAGCGGGAGAGAAGCCAAAGGGTTATCTGACATCTGCAGTGTCTCTGATTTTTTTCCAACACAGATCAACAGATCAGCCAGATGAAACAAATGTGAAAAAGATTCAGTCACTGCACGCGTGTGTGTGTGTGTGCATGTGTGTGTGTGTGCGCGCGTATTCATTTTTGTTTTCACTTATCTCTGCTTACGCGCAAACCAACTCTAAGCGCGTTCTGCTGAATCCCCATTTTCCTTTAATCTTCACTCGCAGTTTATGCCGGGATGAAGCATAATGCACATCAATCAGAAACTCACACACACACACACACCAATGTGTATATCAAAGATAAAATTAATGATATCAAACAGAGTTATAAATATGTAGATTATGTTCTTACTCGTTGCAGTCTGGAAACAAACACACGGCCGTGTTTGCAATCACAAAAAAAAAAAAAAAAAAGCCCACATATTCCGACACTGACACAAACTCTGAGAGAAAAATCCCATCACATAGTTTGGAGCTCGACGTGAACCAGAGCAGCGTCTCTGGTCGAAGGCCGGTAAAGTCCATTTATGCAGGATTAAAGATGTCGGTGCTCTAAAGCGTTTTTTCGACGTAGTTCTAAAATTATTCCCGCATTATTATAGACATGGCAGATTTATTTAGGGACGCTTTGCTTTGAATAGAGGAGGCGAGACCTTTACTTAGAAATCAGAGTATCATACAAAAGCTTGAAGATGTTCACGATGTGCATTGCATAGCGGTGCAGGAGCCGTTTTCACTGAAGTGTATTTATAAAGTCTCACTTACACTTTCGCTTCCGCACGCACACACACATACACACACACACACACACACACACACACACACACACATATATCATTTTGCCGGCCTCTCGCAAGGACAGAGCTCAAAGCAGCCTCCACTGTAAAATCCCAGGGAGCTCTTACCTTAAAATGGGCTTTATAATTTACGTTTGTGGATGTTTTAAACTGAGCTGGGTTCTAAAAACATTTGGTAGGGGAGCAGAACTCGTGCAATTTATCAGCTTTGACATGACAAAGGATATTAAAACAGTTATTGCGCCACGTCTTGGGTGTTCTGTTTTTTATTGTTGAAGGCCATCCTTGAACAAAGAGAAAACTGCTCATGTGACAATATTGCAATGTGCTTCGGAACGAAGGTGCTCACGGTGCTCGTGACCAAGAGAGGGGAGTTCAAATGCTGTGGGAGCAATAGGAACTAAGAACTGTATGGCCGGGCTATTGAAATGCCTGTGGGAGCGGGTCATGTGTTCGCCCTGACAGTTCTGCCAACAGGGTTTGAGAAATCTGAGAAATCATCAAAGCAGCTGAGCAGGAACTGTAACAATCATGGACAGCTTTCCTGGAGTGCATCCAAGTTGACATTACAACAAAACTACAGGCAGAACTTTGAGCACATCAAATTATGAAGCAGGGAATCGATGTCGCGATGTCCTTTGTATATCTGGAGAATCGTCCATCGATCTACTTCTGCTGAGTGCTTTTCACCAGTTTTCCTGACAGCAAGTAGCTGGACCTGGATGTTTTTCGTTTTTTTTACAGTGAACCAGAGTGACCACCTGTGAATATGACTGCAAGTAGCCAAACTTGGATGTGTTTTTTACAGTATTTCACCTGTGAATATGACTGCAAGTAGCCAAACTTGGATGTATTTTTTATTGTATTTCACCTGTGTTTATGACTGCTAGTAACCAGACATGGATGTGTTTTTTACTGTATTTCAATTGTGTTTATGACTGCAAGTAGCTGGACTTGGATGTGTTTTTTTTACCCTGAACCATTGTATTTATTTGTTGTTTTATTTCAGTACTCTTAAGGACCTAGAAAACATAAAAAATACACATCATGGTAAAGTGGTGGGCTAAAAGGCTTGTAGTTAGAGTTATTTGCAAAATAAAAACCCAGCAGTCTGACAGACTGTCTGGTATTAAATAGCATCAGTGCATGACTAAGGCTACATTTGCACAATATCGGCAGTACGTGAAAAATAGGAAAACCTTTTTCCAGCATGGGATTTCTTTGAGAGATATACCTGTTGCTCGCCTTGTAGTCAAACTAAATACATAGAGATGTGAGAGAATAGAGAATCAATGTTTTTTATTGTGCTAGATATGTGAAACCAGATACAGTGTATTGCTCCTTGTGTATTAATATTAATTTTGATGTGAGAGTCGTTTTCACACAGCTTTCTCGACACTTGTCTTGTCATTTTTGGCAAGTGGACATTTTGACATACACAGGTGTTACATATAACATGAAGAACGGCTCAGCTCTCTTCAAGTGTCCCAGTGTGTCACAATACCAGGACCCTGAAAGAGAATGGAGTTATTATTCATTTCAGTATTTACATCTGTGCTTTTCCTTCTGTTACATGTCAAAATGTGATCTGTGAAAAAGCCCTGTTACTGATATGTTCAACTCAGAATTACAGTGAGGTGGCTGATGAACAGCTTTCTCAACTTGGCAGCCATCTGTACAATCTGTAAATATAAAATCTATGCGTATGCACACACGCATATATACATATATACATATATATAGATATATGTATATATATATCTATATATATGTATAATATGTCTTGTTTTAATCAAAACTTTCTGTTTTTTAACATATGATTCTTGGAATTTGCAGTTCTTGTATTCGTCTTCTTGTGTTAATTGCGACTGTTATATATCATACGGCAAATTCCTTGTATGTGAAAACCTAGTTGGCAGTAAACCTATTTCTATAGGTATATTGACTCGCAGATGCCATCTGGCTAGACAGAATGGCCGCAGTTAAAGAAATGGAGAATTTAAAGCTCAGTACATTAATGACTACACGGTTGGATGTTTGAAGAAGATGGTTTGCACCTTGTGTTAGCATGTATGGGTGCATGGGTGTCTTCCCCCAGGCAGATTGACAAACTGATCCAAATTGAGAGGGTGTTTCATAAGCAGATGGTATTGGTAGCTCAGGCTTTGGCCTTCTGGGATTCAGTTTGGCCCAAAATGGGACCAATTAGCCTGAGCCACAAACTTAAACATATCATGCTGTAGAGGTACAAATCTGTTTACAAAGACAAATAGATAGACAACAAAAATCTACAGAATGATATAGATGCACACGTACACAGAGCCAAATTTGAGATTGAGGGAAGTTGGCTCAAGGTTTCTGAGGTGCATCGACACACTGGCCGGGTAAATATTGCTGGGGAAAATAGATATATGTTTTATACTTTACCAGTTGAAAAGAAGACTCTCCTCCAATGAATTGAATAAACCGCAAGGATGTCAGGGAAGCGCTTCGTTCCCTCACCTCACAGATGTTTTCGGAGGATGGTCTGGATGGCTAGTGAGTTTAACATTTGCAGAACACTGACACCAGAGACCAGGATTTCTTTCTCGAGTTCTAACATGTGGTTAGGCTTAGGCTAGGCAGAATCAGTAGGATTTTCTTAAAACCCACTAGAAGTGTGTGGCGGTATGTGTATCTGCAGAGACCCTACCCTGTAATTTTATTTTGCTGTGTTTGAGACATTTCTGGGTGTCAATGTCACATCTGGGGCCCCTGTATTTTCAGTATTTGTTATATTTTGGCACTTACCTGTTGTCTCTCGTTTCAAAGTTTTCACTTCTTTCCACTTATGTGTTTCCCACCCATGTGATTACCAGCCAGCAACCTCCGGTTCTACCGAGTGAAGCTAATGCGGAAGTATCTTAAAACTTCCATTATCTCTACTGACCTCTGGTGGCAAAAATAAGTCTGATTGTATTGAAGTCAATGAGAAAATTACTCTACTTCTCACTTAATTTATTACCTTAGTAAACATTGTAAACATGAGTTTATGGTCTCAATCTCTAGTTTCAAGTCTTCTTCAATACAGCATGATGTTCATTTAGTAAATGATGGTTAATTTAGAGTAAAATAGACCATAAAGCAGGGTATGCTTTAGGACGGGCTACCTTGTGATTGACAGGTCGCTGCTGCTACCAGAGCCGTGTCCAGCGTCACTACGTTCCTCCTCCAGATTCCAAATATGGTAACTTCCCTTCATCAGTTACAATAAAAACAACATGGTGACGTTCGTAATCCAAGATGACAACGGCGAAACTCGAGGCTTCAAAACTGTAGTCTGTAGCACTGGAAGAAAAATAGCAAATAAATCAAGCAGACAAACTTCTTTCTAAAATGAAAATGAATCTGGGATGGGCTTTCACCGCCGGCGAGTACTGTTATCCTTGTTGAGCAGGCGAGGAGGGGCCAACTTTGATTGTTGCGTTCACAAGCTGCAACTGATGAATTTTGCTTCTTGTGCCTTTTGAGAAAAGATTACAAGTTAAGATTTTATTTCCTGTGATTGGAATCAATGTTGAACTTTTCAAAATGCAAACAAGACCACAATCTCTATGTTCAAGCACCAAAGCGTTTTGGAAAGGTTACATAACCTTAAAAAAAAATCAAAGATGATTTATTTAAGATGATGTTATTGCTGTTGCAAATTAGTAGTATAAAAAAATTTGCTTCTGAGAGCAGGCCCATATTATTCTTCGATTGTGCTTAGTACAAACACAACAAAGGCTGTTCTCATCAGATCTTGAGATTATCTCAACTGTAAGAATCCATAAATAATACATTGTTTGCATCTGGTTTGATGACAAATTTACATTGAATTATCATATAGAAAACTTAGTTGGCAAACTTTTTTTGCAGACAGAAGCAAGCAGCTTCCCTCTTACTAAAAAGAGGGTTGTTAAAGCAGTTTTTCCTCTGGAGTTCTGGATTATGCAGATTTAATTTATAGACAAACTGCTGCCTCCACACTTACGCCCCTCATGTTCTGTTTACCATTCAGCTCATAAGTTCATCACTGAAGATAGTCATAGATAGCGGGTGGCTGTGGCTCAGAATGTACAGCGGACCGTTCGCTAGTAGCGAGATCGGCGGTTCAGTCCCCGGCTCCTCCAGTCCACGTGTAGAAGTGTCCTTGGGCAAGATACTCAACCCCAACACTCCATATGAAGTACATGTAGGACATGTAGTGTAATGTGCTTTGAGTGGTTGGGAGACTAGAAAGGTGCTGTATGAATGTGAATCCATTTACCAATACCCACCACTGCATTTAATATGAGGAGGTTGGTTGGGCTTTTTTGACTGACCGATGTTAGAGGTCTACAAAGCTGTTACCATTTAATATCTTTTATGATTGTTGCTCGAGTTGAAACAATGGTCCAGAGTTTACATGCTCTGTTGATTGGTTAATGCTGCAGGAAACTTGTACCATAACTCATCATGTTTCCTTTGAGCAAGGCATTCATTTTGCATTGTACTGCATAATATCTGATTCATTTCCATCTGTTTGTTGCATTTTGGGAGGAATCAATCTTCCTTTTTTACTTCGGATTGGGACTTTGGGGAAATTGAAACTCTGGAAGAACAGCAGGAAGAAAGGGGGAAAGTCAATGGTAAGCACGGGATGCATATTTTATCATTTCTCAGAATCTGATCATTATCATACATAATATATCATGTCTGTCCTTCATAGTAGATTATCAGTGTGGTTCTTGACAGATTTGTTTGGGGCACGCAGAGAAAATAGACCATACACCAAAACTATTTCTGAAAATTGAGAGCTCCGTGGCGCGTGCTGTATGAACAGCCCAATTAGTTAACATGGATTCCAAAAATTGCAGAGCTCTGTGGACCTCTCACACCCAGTGTGAACCCAGCGTTACACTCAAGACCCAATATGTCTAGTTTCTGCAATGTATTCTGGTCTATTGAAGCTGCTTTAAAGGGAGCTGGACACAAATGCAGATACAACGGGGCTGAGACAGATGGTAAAGTTAAAGAGGTTTGAATGAGAAGGAGTGGAGGGGCTGAAGCTCCACAGGACAGAAGAACAGCCTGGAAACCTAAAGGGGCAAGCAGACTGTAGGGAAACACTGTAGGCCACTGAAGAGTGAACATGAGGTGGAGGTTCACAGGATGGATAAATATAGGCTGGACTTAAACCTCTTTGGAACAGGATTGATATCAGTAGATCCGTCAAATGACTGAAGGACACGTATAGTGATCTTTATATACCAGCTTCTCTTTAACTTCCTGGGAGAGATGACAGTGAAAAGCTATTAGGTTGGTAAAGGTCTACTTCTGCCTTGAGTCGGTGTAACTCAACAACGTATCCTCAGGCAACAGTTTGTATGGATTCTTACAAAAAGTTACTTCTAATTTTTCTTGCGTTTCCCTGCGAAGGTCCAGCAAAACGTGTCAATTTCAGCCCGTTATGTGATGAGGCCTTTTCAAAATAGACTACTTGGTCAGGTTTTGAAAAAAGATCATTGTCTGGGTTAAAATAACTACAGAAGTGCCGTTACTGAAGTAGGCAAGTTACGTGACAAATAAAATAATGAACGTTGACTTCTTGTTTCACATCGCTGTTTGTTGGACCCGTCCCCCTCCCCTCCTGTGTTGGCTTTTGCGGTATTTATGCTTCCTCGCTCATGATGGCGTGGACAACATACACAATAATGTTGTGGGAGATCTATGAATCACAGCGCATTAGCACACGTAAGGCATACCTATGAATGCTGGACGAGACCAGTCTGAACTCAATATGCATCTGCTTACATGCAAAACGATGTCTCTCTAGAAGGTTCTTTATATTTCAAAATGACCTAAGAGTTTTTCAAAATCAGAAGATCATTCGGATGTGTGCTCCAGGCGAGATTAAAACCACTGATTGGGACATGCAAATATTAATATAACCCGACCTCCCTTGGAGGAATATATTTAGTCCAAATAGGCTCTGGAATAGGCTGGAACCCGACATGGCCGGGGGCAACAGAGGAGACAGGTCCGAATACAGTGCACTGCATGTGCTATAAATCACAACTTGGGCCTGTCAGATTCACAGGTTAGAACAAGACAACTTGTAAAGCTGACAGAGGGAAGCCAGAGACACTGCCTTTAACACTCGGAAGCCTTGAGAAGCAGCTGGGAAGTAATCAGGGAGATGCAGATGCAGCTGGGGTTGAGCGACATCCCAGGGCCGACTCCGGAGCTGTCAAGTGATGCAGAGAGCTCGACGTCACCACGGTGCACGTCGGAAAACAACTCCTGCTCCTTCAATCTAAGCAGAAGCCTGATGTCGGCCTCTGTTATCAGATTCCATTGTCGCTGTTCCGGAATAGGCAAACCATGAAACAACGTATTAACATGTGCATGACTCGTAGCTGGGCATAAGTTCCTGGCAAGATTTCTGAATGTTTATGGTTTTGGGGCTTCAGATGACTAGACACAATCTGAAGAGACGGGGCCCGACTTTATTTAAATTCCAGCTCTATCTATGTTTTAGTATATTCAGTTTGGGTGTTGTTGTGTGTGTGTGTGTGTGTGTGTGTGTGTGTGTGTGTGTGTGTGAGAGAGAGAGAGAGTAAGGTCACGCATTGTGTATCTAAATCTTTGAGGGAGCCGGTGTGTCTAAAGTATTTATTTTTAGATTTCCTTCCACATGTTTTGTTCTGACATGATTTATTAAGGAACAGGAACTGTCAGTCTCTCATCTCAACCTCTTTGTCTGCAGCTCTGTTTCTCCTTCTTCCTCTTCTTTTAACATTAAAAGGGCATTTCCACTGTACTATATTAATAGTTATTTTTCTCATATTTCATTTCCCAAGTGATTTTGTATTACCAAAGAAGGCCTGTGTAATGCATGCGGTTACAATGCTTTTAGATCTGAATTCCTACACTCCTAAATTATAAGCTTAGCACCAATCATACTGTATTAAAAATGATCCAACATTTTGTCAGCAGGATCTCATTTGGATATGTCAAGCAAGGTGATGATTCCATTTTTAGCATGTCATTAACTGTAGCCTACTGTCCCCACTCCTCCTCCTGATGCTGGCTCATTAAAGACTATAAATAATACTCACTCACACACACACACACACACACACACACACACACACACACACACACACACACACACATACACACACAAACATTACTTAAATCACCAGAGGGTTTTAGAAATGATTTTAGCATAATCTAAAGCATGACCAACCAAGGACCTCCACAATGTCCCCTTATGGCTTGAAGGTCCCCCGTTGGTGAAAGTGAATGTACGTACACACACACACACACACACACACACACACACACACACCAACTACATAATTAGCTGAAAAACTGATTACATGGATGTTACGCTTATTGAATCTTCACGCATAATGATCAGCCCATCAATAAAAAAAAAAAGAATTAGTTAAAAAAAAAACAAGACACACTATTACGTAAACTTTAATAAATCATGACAGTCCACAAAAGTAAACAGAAGATACAAAGAGAAAAATTATTATTGAGGGTCAGATGTTTTAATGCCGTGTCTGCACATAAACCATGCTTTATGCTACTTCCAACACACACACACACACACACACACACACACACACACACACACACACACACATTAAATGGTATCTACAAAAACAGATCAGGCCTAGAGTGTTGACCTCATGGAGTGCACATGGTTTTCTGTAGCCAACCGCACATGAAATTATGAGGTGGAAATGAAAAATAAGATGAGAGATGTAATCTCAGTAATAGAAAACAAACATTTGTTTAGGTTGTGAGCCAATTCCACTAATTATGTGATTTGTTTAGCTTTACATTGAGCAATCAGTGAAATGCTTATCATTGGCACATTCATTACCTTTCTGTAATCAATCTTTTTTTTTGTCTATTTTGATATGAGCAATACAGACTAAATAATGGATGAAGTTATATGCGATGAATAAATGATAATACGGGCACTATAAATAGCCACATCCATGCATAATGGGTGAGCTTCTTCTGATCCTGTTGCTTTTATTGAACGATTAGTAGAGCACAGAAGTATTGATATATGGAAACAGGTGATTTAAGGTGTGTCTAAATCAATTCCTGTCTCCCTGTGGAGGGTAAACCCGGTTTGTGCGTGTTCTCCCAGTTCCATAACGATTGAGATTTATAAAACCAGCTCATAAGCGACCAGCTTGATGATGCACATAGACTTTTCGTCATTAACCTTACCTTTTTATGCATTCAGAACCTTGGTCGGTCAATACCTCAGTCATACTGATTCAGATGTTCAGAAGCAGACTTTCAAAGTCAAAGCAGCTTGTCTCATGAATCTACATTAACCACAGGTGCGCTGCAGAAATTCATGAAACTATTACTGTGGCAAAGCAAGTATTACCTCCAAAATAACTAATACAGGGTGAGAAAATCAGTAAGAGAGTAAAATGGTGAAGACTGCTCTGTATGTACAACACACTAACCGTGTAATCAAACACAAATTAACTGAGTAATGAGAACCAATTAAGAACAAAATGGTTCACCTTTGTTCGCCGCTAACCAACCATGAATTACCTCCATGATGGTGTCAAAAACAATCCCTGAACAATGTTCTCTCGAGCGTGCATGAAGAAAGAGAGAAAGCAAAACATGTTGAGGAAAAGATGTTGTGTAGCTGACCCTTTGTCCTCGGTGTAGAAGGGCCACAAAAGAGAGACGCTCCGGGAAGGCGTCATTCATGTGCATCTGAATCCACTGTGGATTTTAATTAGTCAATTCAAACGGCGTAGTTTAGCAAGTCCCTGAACACCTCTAATTTCAATAAATGTCACAATCCATTTTCTCAGCTCCCTTTTTTATCTCGCGCAAAAGAATGAAGACCTTTAAGCAAAAGTCTGCGTTAGATCCTTTATTCTTGTGATCTCAGTTCAATCAGTTTTGTAAATTTGAACATTTCTTTCCTGAGGCTATGAACCCAGAAAAAACAAGTCTTTGCTATGTAGTGTCATTAAAAGACAGAACCGAGGGTTGCTTTATTAAATGAGGATTTGCGAACTCAAGGTGTGCTCTCGCTCAGATCAGGGGAAATATGATTTTAGCTGTCACGCGTTTCAGCAGTGGAAGGATTTATTAGTGTTGTTATATCCGCGAGGAGGATCATGCAAAGATCATGATGTTTTTAGTTCGATCATTTTTATTGCACTTGGTAGGGTGTGTTTGACGACCGCATACCAGCTAATGGAACGAGCAGTACACACACTGCTGCGCCCCGACCGAGTGTCATTTTTGTTCACGGCGCGATTGCATGACGTTGCTGTTCGTGGTATTTTAATGACTTCGTGCATTCTGGATTCATCCTTTGCTCACTGAACTGCCATTTCATTTTTTTCAGACATATTTATTTGCCAATCAGTGTTACCAATCAGTAGTGATTTATGCGTCCGTCGTGTCTGACACGCGAGCCGGGCTCTTCCCTTCACTGTTCGTACCGATACCCATGAAAAGTAATGAACTGTAATTTGCATATCACCCACTTAATTGTGAGCCTCTGTTGCTGTTAAGGACGCGGCGTAGTATGAAGAGTGACAAGGTCCGCATGGGGGGGGTGGATGGATCAAACAAACACACTTTCACCCAAGGGACCGCTGTTTGTGTCCAATGTGAACTTACTGCATCGTAACTAACGCCACGTGCGTAACTTGCATATTTTATGCAACAGACACACTCATTTGAAACTACGATCTTTTCCTAAAACCTAACAAAGTAGTTTTGTTGGCCTCAACGGGTCCTGCACCACGCAGGCTTGCGGGTGCGCGTTGATCTCTCGTGGTGCTGGAGATCTGTAGGAGAACGCGCGAAATAGCATATGAAACGTTGACGTGTAGGTGAAATAAATATGCTCATTTTTAGAGTTGACTTTAGCTCATTCCAACGACGTCAAATCGCGACTCTTTGCCACGCCCCTCAGCGTCTCATTTACAACACACCAAAGCGCGCCCAAGCTTATGCATGAGATGCAACAGGCTTTCAAGTAATTACAAGGAGAAATATTGCAAACATTTTCTTTTTGTCCGTGTTCTTTTCCTTTTGTAAATGTCACCATGTCCCCAGTCTCCCTGAATATGTTTCACTTTAGAATATTATCCCCCCCCCCTCCCACCACAGTAACTTTCTACAGTGAAGTTACTTCCACATGTGGAGAAAAATATATAATTTTGTATCATGTAGGGCCCATTTGACTTTGGCGCACTATAAAACAATACTCATTAAAAATGTTGGACCGGTGTTGTCCCAGCGTCACATCTTGTGAAATGTCAGTGGTGTTAATATAGCTGCCAGCTCTCTCCTGCCAAATCCTAGTTTACACATAATTACCTATGCATGATTAGCACACGTGCCGTGCTCCTGCTGTGCAAGCTCCATCTCCTGCCAGCGGTTGGTGTGTATCATCTCAATTGTTTTACATGGGATTGCGGCATGTAATCAGAGGCATGACAGCCTGAATTTATGAATTTAGCATATTGACATTCCGAGCCAGCAACAAACATAAACACACATAGTAACTTAATTATACATTTTCTTTTGAATCTAAATCCCACATTTGCACAAACCCACCACCTTTAATCTTTAATGAAGGCTGTGTCTTTGAGTCACGGCTGCTGTGTTTTCTGTGCTCAGCTGAAAAGAGGTCATTGCTCCTATAAAGTAGGGTCTCAACCTTCTGTCTGTGTGTGCGTGTGTGTGTGTGTGTGTGTGTGTGATCACTTAACTCTTAAAGATTCAATGAATGAAGAGGTGCTCTGTCTATCCTTCGCTGCGTCTTCGTCTGTTGATTTCCCTGGTGAGTGATCACAGGCAGATGAAGAGGATGTGGATCGCTAGCCCCTCTTCTCCGAAGACGACTGCCAGCTTTAACCGCCCTATAACTGCATTCTCAATATTGATCAAGGGCGAGTGACGCAGCATCACGCACGGAAATAGAGCCGCACCGATACTGACACCGATATATATATATCGGTCCGGCGGTGACTCAAACAGCCGGATCGGGTACCGGCGACAGAAGGCCATTCTTAATTGTTATTTTATTAAATAACAGTTCAGTACGTTTCATCAAGTTAGCAAAGCAATGTTTTTTTGTTGAGCCGGATGTTTCCTCGCACGAGTATGAAAAGAACGATCCCAGACTCTCCCACACAGTGAGGCCCACAGTTTATTGATCAAACACTGGCATCGCATCGGTACTCGGTGTGTGCTGATACCCAGAAGCCAGGTGTCGTGTGTACGGCTGGAAAAGTGGCTTCGCTGCATCTCTAATTTGCAACACAAAGCGCACGTGTGCATATGTGAGGGGGGGGGGCGAGACGAGACGAGACACAGATTGGATATAAAGTGAGCAAACAACAGGGGAGGTGATAGAAAGAGAAATTATTTTTCCATTTTTTTCCCCTGCTTGTTTATGCCTCTTGTCTGTGTGTCGGGGAGCTTGAGAGAGTTGCGCTGGATGTAATTTGCTGCAGCGTTGCAGTGCTGCGGTGGGTAGTTGCTTCTGAGAGCAACCATCTCACCTCACTCATTAGAGGGAGTAATGAATCGCTGACTATAGATCAGTGTCAAGGGGCTACTCCACTCTGTCTGCCCACTGCATCGATGTGTGTGTGTGTGTGTGTGTGTGTGTCTGTGTCTGTGTGTGTGTGTGTGCTACAGTGGATGTATTTGTCTCCTGTCAATATGTGTGCATGTCAGCGTGTTTGGAGTTTTTGTCTCAGCTCATGAATGTCTTTAAGTACCTTCTTATTTGTGTGCTTTCGTGTAAATAAAAGCAAGATCACTAAAAGCTGTAAAAGTATTCACATAGTCAGGGGGCGGGCTATAACTAAGTTGGTGCATGTTCTGAATCCAACATCTTTTTTTTGCATCGATTTAAAAAGCATTTTCTTAAATGGGGAATTGCTTTTTTTTTTCTTCAACACACACACACACACACACACCTCAGTCAGACAAACAATCCTAACTACTCGTCTGAGCTTGATGCCTCCGTCATGACTCGTCTTCCCTCGCTGCGGTCACACGCTCCCCGGGCCCCATCATGCATCTCTTTGCCACCCCGTACACCCGTATCATCTGGAATGGGGGCGGGGGGTCCAGACTTGATGTGCGATCATGTTTCTCCACGGGAGAAAAAACACACACAATAAAAAAAGAAAAGAGAAATCTTTCATTGATAGCTGCCTGAGGACAGTGTAACATCACCTACTGCAGGCTATAATATTCTTTCACCTGATATCTCTGTGACTGTCACTTCCCCTTGAGCGCCTCTCGTTTCAGCCACGGACCACTTTGCCTTGGACAGGCGGTTTGTGGCGTCTAACTTCAACGTCGAACCATTACCTCTTTATTTCTGTCACTGTACAGTTATTTATCTGTTCTTTTCTGGTGCTGTAATACGAAGACAGACACTGCTGAACTCCTTATCTTTTAGTCTGCTGATTTCTATACAGCCTCATAAGGAGGTGTGTATCGTAAAAAATAAAAAAAAAAAGATGACGCCAGTATCAACACCAGTACCCCGAAAGTGAAACTGATTCCAATAGAGTACTTCATTTATTACTAATCATGTGAATGTGTACTGTGCGTGACTGGCTTAGCGCTCAAACAGCAAGGTACCACCAGCGCGTGTCAGGGGCCCGCCCCCCCCCATCCCCCGTCACACAGTTCCGGTTCCCCTGCCGGGTCGAAAACGTTTTACTCCGTCAGCACTGTTGTCGTTGTTGACGCTGTTAGCTGCTAACCCGCTGGCTCTGTCATCCCCGGGTTCAGAGCCGAGTGCAGGCAGGCGATCCCCGCTGCGTGGACTGTAGCTGCTGAGGTCGTGGGCCATACACACGTCGCATTGAATCCAAGAACACCTTCGGCGATTGGCTGTGAGCAAAACCATACAAATAGTTATTCCTAGATCGATTGCAGGTATCGCACTACTGGAGAAGTCTCACTACGCCTTGGTACTGTTTTTTTTCTTTTTTGATCGATGTCAATTCCCAGCCCTATAAGATGATTTTATGGCCGTTGATCATGCTAATGATCAAAGGTGTCGAAAAACAGCATGAAGCTGAAACGAGCAATTTTCAGCTTCATTTTTACTCTAAGAGAGTCTGCTGGATCCAAACACTCCTGTGAGTATATATCTCAAAGCAAAAAACAGACGAGAAAACCCAAATGTTCCAGCATGAGGCCCAGTAGCACTAGAGCTTGATTCACCTCACAGCAGACTGCCCAGCACAAGAGGTTGGTCCTGGAGGTACTTCTGCCGTGTCATCGCCCTTTGGGTTCATGTCATTCAGTCAGTCTGAGTGTTCAATTTGAGCATGTGTGTGTGTGTGTGTGTGTGTGTGTGTGTGTGTGTGTGTGTGTGTGCACAAGCGATGCGGCATGCTCGGAGATTTAATTGATTCATTAAAAAGTTTCTGTGGAGGGCCATCATCATGTCATGATGAGAGGTCCTCCTCTCTCTCTCTCTCTCTCTCTCTCTCTCTCTCTCCCTCTCTTCAATTCATGGATTTCACACACATAGAGCTCCTGAAATGACGGTTTGGGCTGTGGAGAGACATGGAGCTGGAATCAAAGGCATGGATCAATTATCCACAGTTACTACAAGAACACAGCTTCAAAGGATACATATCAGATCACAATCTCTGAGGGTTATGCTTTCTCCACCTCCTCTCAGATTTCACAACACACATACACAGAGAGAGAGAGAGTACACGCACACACACACACGCACACATATGAGGTGTGAAAACATCTAATTTTTACATCTTCGCATTCGCTATCACTAATGTCATCAGAGACGGGGGTGCTTTTATTTGATCGATTAATCACACCGATGAATGTTGACACTCGTAACTGCAGATGGAGAATTAAAAGTGCATCATTAGTTTATGAGTCTGACCCACTTACAGAGGAAGAGACGGAAGGAGACAGAAAGGGAGAGGGTGGCTGCTTTTGTCGGAGCCCCCTTAAAACCAAATTAATGAACTTGAGGAAGTGAGGAGGCCGGGCCGCACATCAACACATGCAACGCCGTGGAAGAAAAGGGGAGGCGTTCGTTCAGTCGGTGATGCAAATTTGCACTTATTCAAAGAAACAAAGCAAACTGAAAGAGGAAAGAGGAGACATGAATGTCGGCCTGAGCAGTGAGGCGTCGAACTCTGGCTCTCGCTGCGATGCTCCGGTTTCAGAGGAGAAAAAAAAAGAAAGAAAAGAAAACGAGGCTGAGAAAAGTGGGCCTCCAGATGTGACTCCTTGTTCTTACGCCCCCCTTGGCATCATCTTCTGACGGCTGGAATGTGTTCAATTATATTCATAAATATAGGATAGTCTCACAGCTGACAAATATAGACTGGATTTGTATTATTTAAATGCAACCTGGGAGGAAAATTACAGCGTGAATATGCAAATGGGTTAAGAAGATTAAAAAGATCAGCAAAAGAAAAAAAAAAAGTAGGGGTGTATATGTGGCATGGCAAGGTTTCACAATAATGGGGAGACGAGCGGAAGAGAGTGAGAAAAAAAAGAGAGAGAAATGAAAACAGATGAGAGGGAAAATAAAGTAGAGAAAAGGGGAAGAGAGGAGATTATGAGAGATGGGAGGAGAGGTGAGATCAGAGGAAAAGGAGACAAAGTCGGAGGGTTTGAGAAAGGAGGTGAATGGAGTTGAAACAGAACGAAAGGAGGAGATAAAAAAAAAAAGGAGCAGAGGTGTTATCTGTAAAGAGGAGTACGAGCATTCTGTGCAGGGAGCGACACATACAATGGGCCTGCTAAGCTCTTTTCTTAAAGAGCAGAGTGGGCCAGACATGAAGACTGATGCTGATCTTTATTGTCCGCTCACTTGCCTCGCCTTCAGACTTCAACCACATCGCTGCCTCTGCACACACACAAACACACACACACACACACACATGCACACACACTCTGGTTCACTTTGCTATCCCAGCCACTGTAAGTACAATTAATGTCATACTGTCATTCGGAGAATAAAAAAAAAAAAAAGCGGGGGGGGGGAAGAAAAAGGCATTTTTGAAAGACCCACTAAATAAATCATAGCATGAGCAAAGGCGTCTTCCCCTCCTCCATTGTTTTTGAAATAAATTTCAAACTATTTCTAAGTCTTAGACAGCTAATAAGTTGCCATGGCAACAATACAAGTACATCTTCTCTATCCAAGTGTGGCTCCAACCACGGTAATAAACATTGCGGTATCGTCTGGTTTTCCCTGGAAGACAGATTGGCCGGAGCGATATCTGTTCTTTTAGAAAGCGTGAGTCGGTGGTGGCGGTGGGAGAAGGATCGACTGAAGAACTGAGGATAGACCGCGAGACAAAGGCTGTGGGGGAGATGAAGCAGGAGATATGTAAGGCAAAGAGAGGAGCTGTGATGTTCAAACTTGGGCGCTCAAAGCTTTAAACAGTTGCTATCACTTTCCAGATGTCGTTCCATGTAGGCGTTTCATTTCAAATATGTTCGGCAGGATCTTCAATCTGCACTCTGGGGGAGTGTGGGGAGGGGGGGTTCGGAACCGTATTAAAGTAAAAAAGAAAATGAAAGAATAAAGCCTGTAATATCAAATTTGCATTAAATATTAAACCTGTCTCGAGAGAAGGACTAGATCCATTTTTAAAGTGTAAGAATCACTGCTTCACTGCAGCAATCCCCCAACCATGTTTATCACACATATTCCAAGCAACCCGTTGGGTCACTTGACCTCTGTGGGCTGCTTACAGTATATCTATTTCGTCAGTTTGAAAAAATAACTTCCAAGCACATGAAAATAATAACAAGTTTGCTTCTTTTTTTTTTTTTTTTTTTAAAAACTACATTGCACGGCCTTCAGTGTGCTCGAAAAAATTTGTTAAAAATCGGATCTTTTGAAAGCAACGGTCCATCAAACAGAAATCCTTTCATCAAAAGGAAGCCTTGTAATTCTGTCAATACATTACAGGCTAAACTCCGGAGAGGTTTCTCTTTCTTCAATTCTCATAATAAATCAGTGTGTTGCTTCTTTTAATATTGTCTCAGAAGAATAAATTACCCATACTGTCTGAACATTAACAGAAAATACATCTATCCACCAAATTACAACTCTCACTTGACTCTCCCAGATTTATGAGACGGAGCAGTACTAAAGCTCCTGAAGCCTGTCTTAACGCTTTGATTCACAGGCCTTTTTTTGAACGTAATAAAATCTTCGGGGGGTAGCTGAAAGTATTGTTTAGAAATACCAAAGGCTTCATCACTTTGCAGGCGGGTGCTGAGGTTTCTGGCTTTCAGAAATCAAATCTCAAGACCGGTAATCAGTTTTGAAAGAAAATCTCCCTGTGCATCTACTTCCTATTCCCCCTCTCCGACTAATTGTACTTTTAACTGCTCGGTGATTGAAGATGGTGCGACGAGCGATCAAGGGGGAGTCAAAATTCATTTCATTAACAAAAGCTACGGAACTCGCTTTCAAACCCAAAAAAACAACAAATGACAAGAAGTATTATGTGTTTTGACAAATTATCTCTTCCGCAGATATTTCTGTGGGATGTATGCTCTAATTAGTTGTCTTTACCATTGTGAAGCTGTGTCTGTGTTATTTGTGTCAATTACTGCTTTGTGTGTGCGTGGAGAGTGTGTGTGGGGAGTGTGGGTGGGTGTGTGTGTGTGTGTGGGGGTTGGGGGGGTGGTGGGGGGGAGTGTGTGATCTATTCTGCTGTCATTCGTAAAAGTGGATGGAGGCCAATTGAGGTCGTGTAAAGACAGTCAAATAAAAAAACATTTACTCTTGTCTCCCGGTGTTAATTACTTAGGTGTCTGCCATTTATAGGCCTATGTAATAAAAAATAAAATAAAACATTACATTACATTTCATTTAGCAGATGCTTTTATCCAAAAGACTTACTGAGGTGATTCAACCATGAGAGTTCAAACCCAGAACAACAAGAATCAAGAAAGTACAATTTCCTCAAGTGCCATTTAATTGCTACTAAAGTGCTTTTTATATATATCTATATCTATATATATAGATATAGATATATCATTGTATCAAAATGCCTTTTTTCATCCTGTAAAACTCTCAAATATGTTTTATACCACATTCTGAAGTCGGTGTGGACATGAATGTATCCATTCATATGTTTTTTGGGTCGACAAACCCTCTTATTCCCCTCTACACAGAAGCAAAGTAATAGAAATTCCAGGTTCTGTTAAAAAAGAACAGCCCAGTATGTTGTGTTGTTCACTATGTGTGTTTAGAGAATGACAATTAAAAAGCATTAATTATGCGGAATAATCTATTTATTCCAATGGAGTAGCTGCAATGAGTTTGGAGCAATCGATGCACATTCATTGTGATCGGTTTAACTTTGGTGAGCTCTGGTGAAAAGTCCAAAATGGAGGAAGCTAACAGAGTTCATTAGCAGGTTGCATCATCCAGTTTTGTTTAACTGTCCACTGACAAGAGAATAAACTGCTCCATGAGAGAGGACTGCTTTGCAGAGAGTTGTTGACCAAGCTGAGTAGTTCTCTGAGCCCACACCCCACTGCCTCGGAAACTCTTTATTGAATGAAAGAGTAAAGAAATAATAATAATAATAACAATATTTATTTGTATAGCACCTTTCATAATATAAATGCAGCCAAAGTGTTTTTCAATACTGAGATAATGAACAGAAAATTAGATAGGTAAATAAGATAGAAAATAAAACAACCTTGATAAAATAAGCAAAAAAATAAGTTGAAATACAATACATGGAATGCATGAGATAAAAAATAAAAACCCACTGTATATTAATAATAATAATATTAAAATCAGTTACTATATTTGCATCATGCACATACAGGAGGTGTTGAGGGTGCAAAGCCATCTGATATGTGGTGTCAAAACCAATAGACAATGGGCGGATGGCAATTATAGGAAGTGAGAAACAGAGTGTGAACATGGACCAACCTTTATAACCTGGAAGATTATTAAAAAAAGATAAAGATAGCATGAGTCACCAGTAAATGTTTGGTCAATGTTGTTTTTTTTCCTGAGGCCTGAGTTCCAGAAATAAAACGCCTACTTCTTTAACCAGGCACCATCCAAATATCTTGAACCAAAAAATCGTAGCCAACTCGATTTCCTCGTCCTCAAAATCTCATGAAAACAGACAGCGGCGGGTCCGTCCCCTCTCATACCTACTTCAGCCTTCTCTTCATCCACAGCACGTACTCTACTGTGTGCCGTAACTTTTTACTTTCTCAGATATTCCGTGTCGTAGACACCAGACTCAGAGCTTTCAGATGAAAAATAAATGCTGCACCTCTCAAGCGCTCCCACTAGGCATATTCAGAAGACCGCTTGCCGTTGTCAGCTGAAAAAAGAAAAAGAAAAATGACGCTTTGGGGCACACACAACTTTGTGAAAAAATGTGGGATGAAACATGATGTGAAATGTTGAAACAGATTAATTGTTGAGATTAATGGAGATATCATTAAACTTGCAGTCTTAAGTGAACTAAATGATTTCTCTGTTTTCCTATGAACACTTAAAACAGTAGTAATAATGATTGGGAGGAATTACAGTTATCAATGAACATATAGTCTCCAGAATGTAGCCTATCACACACAAAATATTCAGAATTTTAAGATAAACCGAGCACATGTATTTTTCGGGAAGATTATATCCAAAAAGTAGCCCTCCATACTACTCACTACCCTTCAGGGAGCTTTTAATCTCAAAAAAGATTGGTGACCCACCGTCTAAGAACATGGGTCGTAAATGTCAGAAACCTCTTGAAAGTTTTCAGAACAATCAATGAAAGACTTGCTCTCGTTTCGATCAGGAATATGTCTAAACGCCGTCTAACTGCCGTTTCACTGAGACTTTAATGCTATTTCTGACTCTCAGTGTGCTCCTTTTCTTTCTTCCACATATAAACCCTCTCCTTCTCTTGACTGACATGCAGTTCCGAAGAAAAACATGTCACCCAGCGAAAATGGCTAAAGGTTTTAATTAAACCGTATAGGGGCATAACATGTTTGTAATTTCGGGAAAGTAGATGGAAGGGAATTAGAAAAGGTTCATAGGAAGCTTAGCGGAAGTTCATTCAGGAAGACTGTCATGCTTCTCATCCGTTCTCTCTCTCTCTTTTCCAATTTCATCAGCTGGCTCTTTCACCAAACCAACCATATTTTGCCACAGTCTCTGTGAGCCAACCACATCGTTGCTGTCTAACTTTTAAACAGCCCCTTCATCTCTTCCCCACCATCACCAGTGTCAACTCCATCAGGGGGATACTCCTGTTCCACCTAACGCCATCTCTAACCCCTAGGAATCGATGACGTTGCCAAAGACTCTTCTAAACTTTCTTGTGCGGCCTTTCAATTAATTTATTTCACTCTTAAATGAAGTCTCTTCTCACTGAACTTCTATAATCCGCGGACAAACAGAAGCCGAAGTGTCACACTGGGCTTAAATAATCACAGTGTGACTCAGGTTTAGCGATGCAGAATGTCTGAGAAAAAATAATAAAGAATGCCTCGTGGTGTTCTGGGCTTAATCTGTTAATGAAGGGTATAATTATGCAACATCATCAGGTAGAAAATGAACCAGTCCCTAATCCCTCCCACCCAAGCTTCCTCATTGAAGGAATCAGTGGAACTGATTGGGGGAGTACATTGTGGGTGAAAGAGCCAATTGAATTTTCCACCTCCTCCCTCCTCCCAAGAGACCGCGCTCCGTTTTAAAATGTTATTGCATTTACAAATCCATTAAAAAATGTGCTCATTTTTATCTTTTAAATAAGTAATTGGAGATGCCAGCTCTACACAGTGGCTTCTGCAGCAGCAGCGAGTTGATATAATTGCAATGTACGCGTGACTTGAGTATAATACCAATTAGCTGTGTTACCTCCTTGAAGAGCAAACTGTGTCCAAATAAACACATCTTAATTATGCCCGCAGAGAATAGGAGTTGGAGAACACACAATTAAAGTGGCTAATTAATTCAGTGTTTTATCATCACAGTTTTTCTCCTTTTTTCTTTTTTTTTACCCTTCTTGTTTTAGGCCAAGAATCATGCAACTGAAAGATTAATAAACCGTCCGTTCCCTCCACAGGACGTTGGGTCAGTCTTTGTAGTTCACTGTCCTGGCAGTCATTAGCCTCTGTGGGCTTAAGAAAAGGGGACCGGCAGAATGGAAATACACAAAGTGACACTCTCACTGAATTTGCTCTGTCCTCACCAGACCAAACACACCACTTGGCTTCAACACCCGTAAATCCTCTCAAACCTGACAATGTGTCATTTTGTTTGAGTTGAATCTACATGTTTACTCGTCTCCTTCTGTTCTGCCTCCGTAACACCATCAACTGGGTTCAAGGAGCCTTAAAAAACTAGCCGGGACATCTTTTATTTGACTTCAAGGTCCTCTACAGCAGTCCAGCCCTGTATGCTTAGCCTCCATCGAATTATCAACAGAAAAATGGGCTCGGGCACCAAAGCATGCTGGGGACTTGTGACGAGGTCCCCCTGTGGCCCTCAAGGAGTCAATTTAGAGTATTTGAACATTCTAACTCTGCAGTTGAGCAACAACTCTTGGTGGGTTGAAACTCGGTTAAAAGGTAATTAGATGACTATAAAGATACATGTGATTGTACAGTAACTGAAGTGAGCATATGTGAGATAATAACCAGACATTCCTGAGCAGGAAGTGTCTCCGTCTGAGACTACAGAAGTCTGTGAATCAGCTTACATCAGATCGGATAGACGATTCACAGTCGGCCGAGGCTAAACCAGCGCGGTACAAACGCAGGTTCAAAGTGTCAGTCCCCAGAGTGTCAGCCGCGCTCTTGACATTAGGTTGTGAAGAGAAGCGGATCACACAATGAGTCTCCGTGGCTTTGTGAAATAGCATTGTAAAAAAATAGCTTGCATCAGAGAGTGACTGTACTCACTCTCTGATGCAAGGTCTTGCATTATTTTATTTCAAGCAACTATGGAAGGAAGCACTACAGACAAGTGAAGGCTTCCTTTTTTATTCATTTTCATGAGACGTCTTTTGATCTCCCTGCTGTAATAATTATGTAACACTGGATTCTGAAGTGAGTCTTCTATTGATAATGCTCATTAGTCACTCTAAGCTATTATATGTCTGTAGGGACCCTGCATACATGTATGCACTGCAACCCTGAACTGACATTACCCGAAAGAGCAGCATGTGAGAACGGATCTGTTGAGCCAGACAATAAAAACAGACTTTACCCTGCCAGCTCCCTGGTACAAAGTCTGTGCAATGTCCGATTTGAGCCCATGTGTGAATAGAGCCCGTCATTGTCCGGAGAATTTGAGTGGGCTCGTTGATGACGTCTCCATACGACTAGACTGGAAAAGCGTTAAACAAGTACAAGTGCATTTGCCATCAACCAAACGAGATACAAACATCTGAGACTGAAGAAGAGGGTTTAATACTTTTAGACGCCAATGAATATATTTTGGAACTTCTGTCGGCAAAGGCCGATGCCGAACTCCTCAGACAAATTCAAAGAAGGGCAAATTGTTAATGATCAAATTACAAACCACAATGTCCTTCCTCCTGTACATCCGGGCCCATCCTTCGCCTTAACCAAAAAGAAGGATTTCCATCTCCTGTTGTGTCCTACATTGTCCTACAACTTCTGGACAATGTCCTGTAAACGACTCTACCGAGATCTTGGTCCATCACGTGCCCTTTGCCTTGAATGTCAAAACAAAGCCCCTGACAGTTATCAGCATCACTTTGCTTGAACTGAGATGTACCATGTTTATGTCTGCCAGCTCCACCCAACCTGATTTAGATTACTGAGATTAGATTCAAATCTGGACAAAAATCAGGATATGGAGAATGCTTTTCATGCGTAAATGAACACGTTTAGATGTCGTCCAGATCGCATCTTCAGATCTTTTTCCCTGTTTCATAGTTACCTAACTAAGCTCTGTGCGGCACTGCCCGACAGACAGAAATTATCTGTGTGAAACACAAGACTTAATTCTTTAATAACCATAGCCACAAGAAACGGCAATAATCTCAGATAATATATTCAGGCTGTTTAAATATTGCTCAAATGTGTGAAGCAGCAATATGTAAGAGAGCGATTAGGGAAGGTCATGTCATACATCATGTCACCTCCCACTAACAATAATTGCAGGACCTAGAGGAATTTCACTGTAGGCTATGACTATGTTTAAGTGTTTTTTATTTATTTTTTTTTAGATTTTAATACTTGATTATGGAACCAATTACTTTCTAATCAGTGTTGTGAGCCTAAAACAACTTTTGTGTTTGCCATTAGTCGGCATTTCCCCGCCCCTCCTCAGAGTAGCCTGGCTCTGTGTGGTTGGCCCGTGGACGCAGCATCGCGGACGACTCTGCAGCCAGGCTGCCGGGCAGCGAGAGCGGGGCGCCTTTATTGATATGCTAATGCTGGCCTTCATTAGTCGCCTTTAATTAGAGAGTGTGCCGCTGTGGTGCTTCTGGCTAAATGCAGCCACCAACACCAGACTGCTTATCGAACAGACAAGACACACACCAAAACCAAACAGCCTGAGAGAGAGAGAGAGAGAGAGAGAGAGAGAGAGAGAGAGAGAGAGAGAGAGAGAGAGAGGGAGAGAGAGAGAGAGAGAGAGAGAGAGAGAGAACGGCATCATAAATATATATGTTGATCAAGAGTTTTTTCGGGGGAATTTGGGGGAAGAGAGGACAGAGGGATATTGGAAAATTGGTACGAACGAGGAGGGAGGAGGAACAAAAGTGAATCATTTTGCAAGGGAATGACAGGGTGTAGACAAAAAAAAACATGATTATCTCTCGTCCAGTCAATAGAAAACCCAATCACGTTCTCGGCACAGTTTGATTTGTTGCAGGGCAACTTTACAATTTGCACATTAAGCATGGCCTATGTTATTGGATTTCAGAAACCAGTGGCTCTCAACTACGTGCAATCAAAACATAACTGAACCATTGGGAACCACTCCCTCAAACACAGTTAGTAGTTTGTACTCATTTATGACCTTTACGTGCACTCTATTGAGTTATTGACTTCCTGTCTAGTCTCATCCACCAATGTTTGCAAATGTAAATAAGTGCAAAGTAAAAGCGCAATGTGCCAGGTGCTGCAAACATGCCGATTGAAAGTTGGCCAAGTGATTTGCAAGTTTGTACGTCTGCCCTCAGTTTGACTCCAACCAGACTGATGGTGGTGGGCAAAATCTGGAAACAGTCCAGTGCTGCACATTAGTGGATGTGAGTCAAGACAGACAATTTGACTCCATAAATGTTGGGTACTGCAATAACTCTAATAATCTGTAGTTGTAGCCATCACACCATCCAATACCATAGCATTCTAGGCACATGCCTAGGGCCTTCTAGCCACTAAAGGGCTCAGAATGAGGGGTCTATAAAGGGTCTATAACAACTACCTACATAATTAAAATGCTTAAAATATATGTATAACATGATTTAATGCTGGCTACATTAAAAACATTCATTGGATATAAATATAACATGCACAGGCTCTATAAAGACTGACTCATATATATATATATATATACAGTATTTCATAAATCCACAGATACTTTCTTTGGTGACTATGACTATTTAGTTTGTGCTTGTTGTTGGAAGAGTTTCATTCAATTGTCCTTGCATTGTTATATAAAGCTAAACATTAATGCTAAACAAACAACTAACGTGCATTGAAACTGTGTCATCTTAGGCCGCGATCATTGAATCTCATTTTCCATAATTCTTTTCTCTGCCGGCGATGCTTTTAATGTCCCCGCTAAAAGTAATTTTGTTTGTTTGATATCAAAATGTTTGCTCAACTGGAGTAAAGGTATACAGATAGTGATGTCATAACCCAGACATGTTTCTCTACAGTTTGGTGGTGTTTTTTAGGAATGGCTGGTATAATCCTTAGGGGGCCCAGGGGCAAAACTGTGCATTTCTCCCTCTCTCTGGTGTATGTTGTATGGAGGCTACCCAATAACCTTCAGGGCCCCAAAGAGTACACAGAGCAAACAAAGCATGACAAGCTTCATTATATTTTGCCTGGAGCAATGCTGGAATACCAAGTCTAGGTTTGCTGCTCGTTAAATTAGTAAACAATTCTTTGATTAAGGAGAAATATATAGAGGTCTGGCCACAGTCTGTCTGGTTGGCAATCCAGACTGGATTTAAGGCAGTTTGTACTTGGAAGTTTGAGCTATACTTTATCCATAACACTAATGCTAACCTGTAATATAAATGTTAAAAAGGTAGAATCTTTTAAGGTTTCAGTCCGGGTTGATTTGGTGACACCTGACGTTACTGGTTACAAGTGCAGTATAATACTATGGCAAACACTCCTTAAGCAGCTGTTATTTTCTTCTGAAATCCAATATAAGAGCTGTTGTTGTGTCTGTTTACAGTGCAGATAAACAAACAGCATTGTTTTGATGAAGAAGCCGGTCAATAACTGACCCTTTTCCATTGGATCTCATACTGCGCACGGCACAAGTTTTCTAGAAAAGCGCCATACAAGTTGTTGTGACTGAATTCTTTCGTTTATTGCGTATTCTGCTCGATGATGGCTAACTTTCTTAAAACCTAATTCTGTATAAACTTCACAACTATTTCCTATCTGACTGCTAGTGAGGCGCCACAGGAACTCACTTACGGGACCTCAGTAATTGACCACCCACAGAATACCAGAGAGATTGGATCAAAGTTCAATTCACGTAGATTTATTTGCAATGCACAGATTACAAATAACTTGAGTTGCTGTCCGGAAATACAACCCACGAACATTCAGATTGACATAGTTTTTATAATGACACATTCTGATTCAGGTTCAGCCCCCGGTCCCACCCCTTAACCCCGCCCTCTGCGGCCATTTTGACCTCGTATCAGGTGACCTAATGTCTCACGCATGCCATTTTACCCAGTTGACGCCATCTCAATACCGAAACTGATTATTGTTTATTTTCCCTCGTCATAACCTTCAACCGCTACTAGTCATAATATCTAGTCCTTCCCTAGCCCTTTGGGTCTGAATCGCTTAAACACCGGCTGGGGGCCAAGGTGCCATCTCTACCAGCCCACGCCAGAATGTGCAAGGCCAACGTGACTTTATCTACTGCTGAGCCTTGTATCAGAGAGCCGTTTGCATGCTTCTCTTACACGTAGTTCCCTGTGTCTCAACTGTGCCCTCCCCTACTAAGCTTATCTCCTCAGACTAATTAAACACTGTTCTCTATGTGGGTCGCTTACAGATCTGGTTCATGTATGTAACTTATAATACTATGTCAGTGATTAACAGATACATAAAACTATGAATATCGTGCTCTTAATAAACCTAATATATGTGTTAATGCGGCTTCATAGTTATCCTAAGCGTGAGACATTTATTAAGCATAAACATAAAATATTTTCCTTCAACAAAGTACAGGTCCATTTACCGTTTGTGGTGGCAATTTGAATCTTGTGGATAAATGGCAGATTCCTTGCATGGGAACCAGGCGTCAATCTCCGGTTCTGCCGAGTAAAGCCTTTAAACTTTAAAGTTTAAAGCATCTTAAATCTCGCATTCTCTCTACTGACCAGCAGGGGGCGACTCCTACGGTTGCAAAAAGAAGTCAGATTGTGTCTATGAGAAAATGAATCTACTTCTCACTTGATTTATTCCCTCAGAAAACATTGCAAACATGAGTTTATGGTCTCAATCTCTAGTTTAAAGTCTTCTTCAATACAGCATGATGTTCATTGAGTAAATTCTGGTCCATTTAGAGTCAAATAGATCCGAAAGCAGGGTATACTTTAGGGTGAGCTTACTGTGATTGACATTGGTCATTATCCATTAAAAATATGGCAACTTCCGTTCTCCAGTTGCAAAAAGTCAAGATAGTGTCAGCCGTAATCCAAGATGGTGGCGGCTAAATCTTCGAACTCGAGGCTTCAAAACGGCAGTCCACAAACCAATTGAGAACCAGATGAATCTGCAAACTCATGGTTTAGTTACTCTGGCAGATGCATTTGGTCTCCCTTAACTTTGGACGTCAGGATTTGTCAAAACTTGAATATTCCAACTCATTTTACCCCCCCCCACCCCAAATGCTTTGCATCAATTCCCACCTAAATGTTTCGTCATTGCCACCTACGTGGGGCGAACCTGGTCACTGGTGGCGAGAGACAAATACAAAATATAAATACATTGGGAGCATAAGTAGTATCAAGCAAGTATGCTTACTCTTCCTCCAATGTCGTAGACTTGTTTTATTGAAGAATAGCCACTAACAATGCTCTGCAAGTTCTGCGATAAACACAATTCAGTAAATGCATGGTTTGACAGCGACGCTTGATAAATTGTCCGGATTGTGCCCACATGGTGTCCACACCTCACTGCAATTTCAACTCAATGTTAACCAGGCTACATCGGGATGTGGCCTAATTGATCCTCATAATGTGTCCTGGCATTATCAGATAACAAAAGCTGCAGGTCTTACAGTCGTAGGTCCGACAGGGCAAAACACATTAGTAGTCAGATGATCAGAGGGATTGTAGTCAAACTGGAAAACCAAAACATTGACCAAGAGTTACAAAAGGCACACATTAGGCTTGTTAGCTAAGACTTGTGATATGATGATGATGATGAACAGGCACCTCATTAAAAAGGTTCTTTGAACTGTATTTAAGGTGTTTGCTGCCGTTATTTGGCGCGCCCCGCCATCACACACTGACGGGAGGGCAACAGTTGCAATAAACCCTAGTTTTTCTTCAGGCTGAAAGTGCAACTGAATGTGTTTCACAAAAGTGATCTGACGAAAGTTAAGACTTACAAGCTGGCCCTGAGATGTCCTGCCAAGGCCACCATGCACGGGACTCATAATTTGAAAGATTCTGTCAAGTGCTAGCGTATCAGTGCGCACATGGCAGTTCATATTCTGTTATAATTTATGCATGTGTCTGTGTTTGTTGTCATCTCTCAGTGTTACTTTTTCACAGACGTACTTTCTCGTATTGTGTTTTTTTTTTCTGTTGTCATTCATTTTGTGGACATGCTGTGAGAGCACACAGCCCGTAATTTACCGAGACAGGTTTTCCTCCATCAAACTTCTCTTCTCGAGGCCACTCGGTATGCAGATGAGACGCTCTTGATGGTTTCTGAGGTACTCTGTGATTTCTGATCTGGCTTCTTCTTCTTCTCATCTCTCCCTGAAGCCTGACAGGCATGTGGGGATATGATGAGAGCCACGAAAATGCAGAGAAGACAGGCGTTTTTCTGTCATCCTCTCAGACGGCAAAACTCCAGACATCCTTTTCATCTCCAGCAACCTTGCTTTGTTATTCTCTCCGCTGATTCTTCCCTTTCTCTTCCCCTCCACGCGGCCCCTCTATTTTCAATAATATATACATTTAAACATGAGATCTGCCTGATTCATTGTGAGGTCTCACAGTAGGCTACATATCAGTGCGATAATCAAAACATGTCACTCTGTAGCCTTGTTGCTCCATGATTAGAATTTCATCACGAGCAAAACTATCACTCTTTATTTTCCTCCTTTCCCCCTTTTTTCTCCTTTCCCCTCATTCTCTCCATCTTTGTCTGCAAACAGTTTGCCGCCATGCTGTGTCCATTTTTTAAGTTAAAACCTCTTTTTTAAATAACCGTTATTGAATGAATGTTTTCAGAGGTTGTTGTCTCCAGTTGATGTGCATCGCAGTAAAACTAACATTAGTAAGACGAGTGCAGCGCAGAATGCTTGGCCTGTGGTGTTAATGCTGGCAGCTTTCTGGAGAACCGCTCACACAAACAACTTCACACTTCATACTCCATGGTTCAGGAATAAAAGAACACCAGGAACCGACTTTACCATCAGGAAAGGTGAGTAGCCTGTGCCCAGAGCCCCCCAATAATAGGGCCCCTAACAGGTATAGATTTATTATGTTTTCATATGAAATGTATTGAACTATATTACTATTCTACCTCATCATACCCTGAAATAACTTAATAAACACCCCCAAAGCACTTAAAAAATATGCAACTGAACTGCATACTACTTACTGTGTAGGGGTAAGTAGTAGAGCAGGGTCGTCCTTAAATCAAAGGATTGGCAATTCGAGCCCCAGCTCCGCTAGTCCATGTCGATGTGTCCTTGGGCAAGGATGGGTATGAATGGTTAAATAGTCCCGATGGGCAGGTGGAACATTGCATGGTAGCCCCTGTCATCAGTGTGTGAATGGGTGAATGATGTCATGTAGTGTTGAAGCGCTTTGAGTGATCGGAAGACTAGAAAAGTGCTATATAAGTACAGTCCATTTACCATTTACTTGGAAAACATTGTAGTATTTTATTCACTAAATCCGACCCTGAAAGTCACACCCATGTCTGGCTACTCGTGGTCATAAACATCAGTGACATACACTTGGCAGGGGTCATTCCAAATAGGTGTATTAGTAACTTGCTTTGACATAACCACCACATATGTATTTAATTATCGGAGGTAATTTGCAGGCGGTAATGTTTTGAGTGTTATAAGTTGATATCAAGTCTTACGGTGGGTACATTCACTCACGGAAAAACACAACCAAGTAACACGGGCAGCAACATCGGTGAAATACACCGAGCAGAGGTATTAATTTCCAAATTGGCATATTAGTTGCTTGCTTTGACATACCCTCCACAGTTACTCAGTAGAGCATGAATTTATTAAGTTAATTAGGTATTTTGCTGGGGGTAAAGTTCTGAGTTTGTATGGCAAAAACATAAAAAATTTGAGTTGCTATGGCAGCAAATGAACTGCAGTCAAAGAGCTGCGGTCTGCCTGCTGTGGACGACATGCTGGACTCAGACTGGCTGCTGCACAGAGCGCTGTGTGCTTGTTTATGTGAGGGACGATGCCCTACGAGATGTCCATTATCAGGAATAAATGGACAATATGGATGCTAAAACTGTGTATTGCGAAGGACATTCATTCTTGATAATTTACACCTCATAGGGAATTAAACCACTTATACCATGGTCTCTTGCATGGAAAAGAAAAATGAACACCATGACTTTGTATTTTCATGTGTTTAGTTCAATTTCTTTTCACAAGCCATTCACTCCGGTAACCCTGAGGGACTACTAATACCTGGAACAGTTATTGCCATCTCATTAGGTTCTAATGCAATGGAAAACGTTGTTTACTGCTCCAGTAAATAGGACGGACCTTAGATTCGACTTGGCAACAGGAGATATTTGTGATATCAGAGGACCCTTTGGCTGATAGGTGCCAGAAAGCAAACATTATGCAAGATTCAAGGAGAATAACATTGTGTACGGTTAATAGTAAATATAATTAGTCGGTATGTTTAACAACAAGACTAGCTAGATATCCAGCCATGACATTGTACCCCACTTAATATTTGCATGAAATCTTGATGACCATATCACGTTGAATAGCGAATGGGATGTGAAAGACGATTGCTTAATTGTCAGTAAGTTCAGGGGCAGAGTAACCTTTTGGTGTTTAGAAGGATGAGGCACTGAACATTGTACTCATTGTTGTAGATTAGATATTCACATGTATTCATGCTTTTCATTTAATGTTGCCAGCATATCAATTTGGAACAGTGAACCGACAGTGTAAACAGAACTATGTGGTAGGTGTCCATTATCAGGAATTAATGGATACCCTGCAGCCAATCAGAAAGGAGAATTCACTCAGACCATGGTATAAAACAAAGTTTATTAATATTGAATGTATCAAGTGTTCAAATTGCACCGCATTCGACAAAGCACTCTACGGGGTCCCCAGCAATACATTCGCCAAGTGTGAAGTAAATCGGATGAGCGGTTCTCAAGACACAGAAAAAAGACAGCGATTCATTGCTTTATAGTGAGATGTTCAATGACATCGATGGCAGGACAGAAAGAAGGGGAATGAAAGGAGGCAAAGAAAGAAAAAACAAGGGAAAAAGAGAATACAAAAATGTCAGAGACGGGGCTGAGATGGTATCGGATAGAGAGAAGCAATTCATAAAAAAACGTATGATAGTTTCTTGAAGCCATATTCAAACTCAGACTTATCAGATTACACAATTGATAATAAATGAAGCTGCCTGATCTCACAGTCAGATACGGAGGGTCTCTCAATATCAAATCACCAAGGGAACCCAAGCAAAAGAAGGATATAACCGATGAATACTGCAAATGAAATACCAATAACTGGTGTTTAATGTGTAAAGATTTCAGACTTTTAAAGATCATTGACCCATTGTTTGCATGCCCCACGAGGAGCCCGATACCTTCTCTTTAACAACAGCACATTTGTTACTGCATAATAATTTGGATGCTATCAGCTTTATGCATCTCATCTATCAGATCATCCATTTGTACTGCACCATCCAAATGTGTGGCCGCTCCATAACTATTCTATCTGTGACCGAAATCAACCTGTTAATGTTCTGATAAACGACCGGGATGGATTTGTACTGATAGCCAGACTCCCCTACACCTTGCAATAAACTGTAATAAACACAGAGCAGGCGATGCGGCAACATGTGTGCTACCTGTAAAAATTATATTTAAAATTGTCTTTAACTAGTTCATTGATTTGTACAATTTATACTTCAGCATTCTCTGTTCACTAAGAACCAGTGTCTTAATCTACATTCAAATGTAGCTGCTGACAAACTCCTTTGAGGCCTGAAGCCATATGACAATATACGAGGCCCATGTGTGCCCCATTGGCTGATATGTGGAAGGTTGTCCATGCTTGTCTTATTATATTTTTTCCCCTTTTAATTTTTTTTTCTGCTTCCTACCTACCCCATTTCAATTTTTTTCCAGATTTTTTATGAATGATGACCCTGATTAGCAAGCCACAAGCCGAAAAGTGTTGGTCTAAAAACAAAGTTGTTCTCTATACAAGTGCTGCTGGAATACTATACCTCTTTGGATTTTTCCCCTTCTCCATGCACCTCGGCAGCTGGTGAAGTTGTGGTAGAAATCCCTGCTCTACTGCGACAGCAGTCAGATTCTTGGCGTGTCTGATTTCAAGAGCTTTGTCCCTTTCTGAAACCATTTCACTAGGGCTGTGGCGAATCATTGAAAAATACGGCATAATGTGCGTAGGCGTGTCGCAACAATGGCTGCACCTTGTGAAAGCACGCAGTCCTCCCAGGTGGCAACCTCCGGTTCTGTCGAGTGAAGCCGATGCGGAAGTGTCTTAAAACTTGCATTATCTCTACTGACCCTCAGGGGGCGACTCCTCAGGTTGCGAAAATAAGTCCGATTGTATAGAAGTCTATGAGAAAATGACTACTTCTCTCTTGATTTATTCCCTCAGTAAACATTGTAAACATGAGTTTATGATCACAATCTCTAGTTTCAAGTCTTCTTCAATACAGCGTGATGTTCATTTAGTAAATTATGGTGAATTTAGAGTCAAACAGACCATAAAGCAGGGTATGCTTTAGGGCGGGGCTACTGTGATTGACAGCCGTGTACAGCATCTCTCCGTCAAGCCTCCGCATTCCAAATATGGATATATATATAATAATCCAAGATGGCGACGGCAAAAATCGCCGGAATCAAGGCTTCATAACGGTAGTCCACAAACCACAGGTGCTGTCATGATGACTACGTCCAATTCTTATCTATCTCAGTCTATGATTTCTCCAGAGAACAAGAAAAAAAATATATATAAAAAGAAATTGCCCACAATCCTCTAAAGTGTGGAAATATCTTAGACAGAGGCTACAAAATGTAAATGACTCATCACAGCAGTGTGACTGCTTTGTATGAACCCCGGAGTGCTTTGTATATATAATATATATATCAACACGCAGAACGGGTTTCTGTTAGTAGGAGTCACTTGAAATAAGTTTTCCAGATGTTCTTCATTGCCCCCCTGTGTCAAAAGTAATGTCTGCACCGCTGCTGTTATAATAACGTAGCGTTAC
Source organism: Ophiodon elongatus (assembly GCA_016806645.1). Lineage (NCBI taxonomy): Eukaryota > Metazoa > Chordata > Actinopteri > Perciformes > Hexagrammidae > Ophiodon > Ophiodon elongatus. Next base: position 1,459,334 of record JACSYO010002158.1, read on the forward strand.
ACCACATGTCATTTAACGTTGTTATTCGGCAGTTTTATATTTTCCGTTTACTTTACTGGCCATGTCTGAGTGAGGAAATAACTTAAACTAATGTTTAAAGTCTGTGACTGGTACAATCCGTAAATCATTTCAACTATTTCTCTTGGCCCACACCGATGGTAAAAAAACATTTGATTATCTTACTCCAGCGATGAAATTAATCCATATCATAACATATTAAAGTTTTAAGTCAAGTACTTAAATAAAGATATTTATTCCTCAGTTCAGAGAAAGGGTTGCTTTGAAATGCAGTGATTCAATTAATCTTTATGTCACAGCAATCCTTTGGAATTTGAGCTCCAGTATTTCACTGATCAGGCCTCTGACAAATAGTGTCTTTTATCTTGTTGCATTTGTTTGCTTTCAAGAGAAGATGATTTTTTTCATTTAAAAAGAAGTTAAATTAATTGTTCTTTTCTTTCGAAAATTTGAAAAAATACACATTAGAATAATCTATAAATCAGTTGTTAAATAAATCAAATAAGCGTGAAAATAATTATCGTCAGATGCAGCCATACATTAGAGCTCAGTGGTGGAGCGGGTTGTCCATCAATCAGACGAGCGGAGGTTCGATCCCCGGCTCCGCTAATCCATGTAGATGGACAAATTTAACCCCCAAATTGCTGCATACATCCTGCGGCGTGTGAATGGGTGTGAATGCTAGTTCTGATGGGCACCTTGCATGGTAACCCCTGTCGTTAGTGTATGAATGGGTGTGAATGACATGTAGTGTCAAAGCGCTTTGAGTGGTCGGAAGACTAGAAAGGTGCCATACAAGTACAAGTCCATTTACACCATTTCCTCACATGTCAAAGAGTTAGTTGAAACAACAAAATTAAAAAATGTAAATTTGGATCTAGAAATTACCGGCCACGCTGTGTTTACTGAAGCGTATTCGCACAGTCTGTATTTTACTGACATTATCTGCACACAAGTGTGTGATTGTCTGCAGTTCCAGTACCTAAAGGAGAAATAGTACAGAGCCAGTAGCTCTCAGACTGGAGATATTGCAGCGTGTGTGTCGACAGGGTGGTGATATAGTTGAAAGGTGCTCGGACAAAATGCAGCACCCGTTAGACCAAACCACAGCTAATCAAGTTAAGGATTCAGTCAATCCTCCCAAGCTGCCCCAGCTCTGCCTCAGCAGGTAGAATCACTGTTGACTTCCAAGCATGGAACGTGTTCTGTGCCATTCTGTGTCCCCATACGTCCACACTGCATCTACACAGCTGTTTGGTCCTAACCTCTCTGATTAGCCTGCGTCTCATATTATTCCCAGCAAAGCTCCACCTCACTGGAGGTCCAATCAGCAGGTTAATGTGGTTGGGTGTGCTGAGCCTTTTGTAATCCTGTGGCTACACGTGTATTAGTTTGATGGGGTTATTAGGGGTGGTGTTCACTAAATATGTACATTTACTCAAGTATTGCACTTAAATATATAAAGTGCTTGCACTTGTTTTTGGTATTTCAACTTTATGCTGCTTTGTCTTATAGGGACATATTTCATTTTTTACCCCACTACACCTATTTAACAGTTTTAGTTACTAGTTACTTTGCAGATTATCATTTTTACACACAATATATTTGATGTGTTTCTTAAATCCTATCCATTATTTTAGATTAAATTCCCTGGCAGTATCTAAAGTGGTGAGAAATAGCTCCTCGACCAACTACAACAATAAAGAGACGCCGATATGGGAACGCATCAATAATACTGATCCCATAATATTGAAATATAATACTAACAGGGGGCCAGTAAGTACTTGAATGCAGGAGATGTGCTTGTAATGTCCTATGGTATATCATAATATATCATATATTTGGTAAACATTCTGAATACCTCTTCTTAAATCCTTATTATGGATGAACAAAACATCAAAGTAGGACACATTGCACATTTGCTATAGTGAATTACAGGGTTTCCAGTAATTCTGTCCACTTTGTACACGTTGAAATATTTTCACCATGGTGTGCAAAATATCCTGAAATTCAAATTCTCAAATTTGCCCGGTTTTGTTGCTTTTCATTTCCCTTCGAGCCAGAAGTTAGTTTGACACATACTATGATCTGCTCTGCTCCCGGGTTATGTTCTCCCTGCGTTCTGTCACAATCGGAGAGCAGGCAGTAGGGGAAGGACCCAAGCGCAGACCAGGTAGGCAGTTAGTGCCAGTTGAATGATTTAACAAAAGAATGTCTTACAAACTGAGACCTCAAAAAAGACAACCAAAGGATGAAAGAGGAAGCGTCAGAAGACAGTGGCTGCACGGAGACTAAAAACTCACGAAAAGGAGGGAGATAACGCGAGGGACGATTGACAGACAATTTAAGGTTAAACTGGGGACCAGCAAGTTGGAGGCTATGTAGCTGGGTGCTACAGCAGACTGGAAGCAAGCAGACTGGAAGCAAGTCAACTGGGCTGCAGGCTGGAGGGTAACTAACTGGGAGACGGGCTGGGAGTCAGAGGTGTTGATCAAGTCCAGAAGCCACCCATGTAAACAACTCCTCAACCATGGCTCATAGCGGAGACCTCCGACCATGCCAGCTTCCGTTCCCCGTACAAGCATTCGAGGAAATATAGCGGTTCACAAAGGTCATCCTCAAAAACATCTGCTGGGTTCATAATTGGTCGGTTGGTACTGCAGAGCAGGCAGCATGGGATGGACCCACATGCAGACAAAGAGGAGGAGGCAGCAGAAACAAAGCAGTGGTTTCATTTGAAAACGTTTACCAGCTTGATTCCAACAGCACGGGGGGGGGGGGACAGGTGGAAAGGACTATGCTGGAATACGTAGTAACTGACTACTGGGGATGTGGGAACAGGTGAGCAGAAGGTCTGCTGACTGCAGGGCGGGGCAGACGATCAATAAAGGCGGGAAAACACACAAAAAGGCAAGGAAGTAAAACCAGACGGGACACAAGGGAAGAGTGAACTTACAAAATAAAAGCACAAAACCTGAATAAATAACCTGACATGAGGAAATAAAGAAAACAAACGGAAGACCATTCCATTCAATTATCCTAACCGCTTATCCTATTCGGGGTCGCGGGGCGCTGGAGCTGATCCCAGCTGACAAGGGGGCGAAGGCAAGGTACACCCTGGACAGGTCGCAAGTTCATCGCAGGGCACATAAACAAAAGACCCAAAACTCAAAAACCTCCAGAGACAGATCTTCAAAAATACACACAGCAAGCAACACAGTCCAGTCTTTACATAAAAAGTCAGAGGGCATAACGCCAGATTGTGACATATGATGTGATATTCACTCATAGTCTTGTTTATTTTTTATTTTTTTCTTTGTTTCATGTTATTCAGTCATGAAGTGTCTCCTGTTTTATTATGATTCTCCCCTGTTTCATTGCAGACAACTTCACTTCCTGCCTTTGTGTGTTTTCCCACTTGCCCCGCCCTCGTTGTGTCCACCTTTAAGTTCCCCCCTGAAGCCTTAAGCCCTGAACCCTCAGGGACACTCGGTGTGAATCATATCACATTACTGGGATGACACCAAAACGCAAAATGAAATTAATGATGACTAATAATAATATTGCCTGTGCTTCCATTCCTCAGATTTCATGTTTATTTTTAGAATGTCCAAACTTAAATTATTAATGATAATGTTTCTGTGTAAATCCAATATGCCAGGCTGAACACCCGTGTGCCGTCTTCTTTGTTTACCTTTTTTTTCACACGTCTCATGGTCTTTAACGTCACAACACTATGGATTGTGGGGAATTCCCTCATACGAAGTCAGAAATACAGACTTACGGAAATGTGTTCATGAAGGGCTCAAACCGTCTTCGAGAGAGTCCCTCAAGGACTCGATGACCTGACAGTGGGACAGCCCTAAGTTGTCTTTACGGAGACGGAACGTGCCTCACAGTCCGTGAATGTGGACGTTGGGATTGGGCCCATTGCTCCTATTGTCTGTTGCCAGTTCGTCGTCGTTGCTTCGTAGTCTCGTGCGCGGTCATATTTGCTTCATATCGGGGTACAACACATGCGCAGGACGACCTGGTCTGCACTTGCCGAAAGGCTCACTAGCTGGCCCGCGATCACATGACGCGAGGACGATTCATTCATTACGCCTGATTCGCTGAGGCGTCCGCGCGCAGGGCGTCATAGTGGCCTACTTTGTGGGGGAGGATTACAATTCTATTGGAAAACGTGGCGTCGCATATCGGCTGCCATCAAATCGAGCGTACCCGAAACGTCCTGTCAGGCCAAGCGTACCCAGCGAGCACCTGAGTGGCTTCCTAGTGGCATTTCGACCTTTCTTTACTGCTTTTCTAATCGCCCCAGCCCTGTGATTTTGGATACCTTTGCTTTATAGTGGATGACAGGTCTGATGCAGTTTTCTTTCACATAGAGCTACTTTTGTTCCGAACGTGCTCCGAGGCTTTATAGTGTAATATAAAGTTAACTGATCCAAATTTGTTTTTTTTTGTCATTAATAATAACAATAGTTTATTGCAAATTATGGCACAGCGGCAGGTACAAATAATTATGCTCAACAACCTGGAAAATAGGTGCTGCTTTGATAATTGTAAAATCATTGGTGTGACTAAATGATGTGAGGCGTGATGTGGAAATGGTCTTCTTTTGCTCATGGACTCAGGACACACACCGTACCTCCCGGTGCATGAAATCATACACAACCGATGCGACGGAGGGCGGGAAAGGTTCAGACTGCGAGGGGAAGTGTGACAGTAACCACGTCAGATGATGTCACCATGTTTCCAGGGCCTCACGTGTTGCAATTCGATTTTAAAGGCCGGAAACCTCCCCAGCATTATTCACCAGTTCTCTTTCTCCGGTTTCATCCTCACTGTCTTTGCGTGTTGTGTCAGATAAAGGGACACCTTTTAAACCAGCCTTTATCTTCAAAGAGACTAAATGGACATCACACACACGCACACACACACACACTAGACCCGCCTACTGCACTGTACTTACCATCTCTAGGACAATGAGGTGAGTGGGAAAGAGGCAGATATGTTCACGGCATATATTTTACCCGCTCGGCTCTTCAAAGTGCAACATCCAAACAGAAGGAAATAATGTGGGTAGGCAGAATAGAAGGAACAAATACATAAATAATGTACACATGCTATATCTTTAAGAAAATGCAGCAGTAAATATAACATCTCTCTGCCTTGATTCGAAAGTAGCAACAGTCACAGTGTGTCAGATGTGGGCTTGTAACAGCCATGTGTACCTAAACACTCATTTCACCACGTTTGATCTTTGAAGTAACAAGCCAGTATCTGGTGACTGAGGGAGTTCAAGTTGTAAAAGCAACTTTGAGAAGTATATTCGCCCTAAAACCGGTGGGTAAACAAGCAGCACTATTTGAAAATCAGTTCAGTGATGCATTGAAAGCACAACTTTCACAAGCTGCAGCTGTCTAATGATGTGTTCACACCGAACGCAAAACAAACTTTTGCGTACAAAGTCAATGCGAGTGAATTGAAGCAGTCTTGTTCGGGGCGATGAGGCAAATTTTGCCAATTTGCTCGAACTGAACATTTTTAACTCCCTAGAACTTTGCGTGTCGCTTAAAAAAGCCTCGCAGCGGTGAGATTGTCCTCCTGTCGACGCTGACCTCATCAGAAATTTCTGTGGACACTCAGAGCTCTGTACAGTCAAACATATATACGAAATTTGAAAAGTACTTCGTGGAAGTTATAAACTTGAAGATCTTGATGGCACCTATAAGCGGTAATGACAACTTCCACGGCGTTGCCCGGTCTGGGTGTAGTCTGCTGTTTTGTTTGAGGACTTTAACCCTTTCTCAGTGTGTTTTCAGTTCATGGAAGGTAATTGTAATAGTTTGGTCGCCTGAAAATTATTTACTCAGCGTTCTGTTGTAAAACTGCTTCAAAACAGTAGTGCCCAAACCTGTTGGTGACGTCACGGTGACTCCATATACTTTGTAAACAGTCTAAGCTCGCAACGCCACCAGAGCCCAGTAAAAACAGTATGGCGCTTCACACACAAGTGAATTTAAGAGTAAGGCCCAGTCCCAAGGTCCCCCCTAAGGCCTCAAACCCTGAACCCTCGAGGATTTACTGACGTCACCTGGTACATGGTTGAGTGTGAGAGACTGTAAGGGCTTGAAATGGTGTAAATACGAATGGGACAGCACTTTGCTGCAACAAATCAAAATATATGACGTACAGTTGTGGGTATTAATCTTACACATTTTACTCCCTGATTTTAACGTCTTCCAGGCTCTTTCCTCACAAGATAAGAGGTAATTTCAAATAATCAATTTACTTGTTTTTGTCAAAGCAGCTACAATGACAAAAGGAAAATAAATAAATATCCTCTGATTTAATGTGTTTTTGTGTTCCATCTCTAATCCTTAATGTTTGAGTACATGTAATATTCCAGGCTGAACACCAACGTGCTGTCCTCATTGTTTACCTTTTTTATGTCTCCATGCTTCCACTGGTAACTGCGTATTTAACGTCACGTTGCAATGAATTGTGGGTAATTCCCTTGGGCAAAGTCTGCATCTAATGCTGACTTACAGAAAGGGTTCATAAAGGGCTCAACATGTCTGCGAGAGAGCCCTCAAAGTCCTTGAGTCTGTGAGTGTGGAGGTTGAGATTGGGCCTAAATCTGTTGCTTTAGCTCCGCCTCCCCTCTCTGGTGGACCAACCACTGCTGGGGGATGAAAAAGGTGTCACTAACTGTGCGCCACTTGTGAATTTTCTTCTGGGAATGATGCCACGGACACCCACGTCGTAATACTGCAAATGTTATTGCATTCCTTGATAGATAGTGATTCAACAGACATGTATTCAAACCAAAGGAGAAATTATTACTTTAGGGATAACAACAGAGCAGGTAACCATCTTTACTACCGCTGGTGTTGGGTGTCAAAAGACACATTAAAACACAAGGACCCTCTCACTGCAGCAGCTTGCCAGTAAACCATTGTGATCATAAAACATAATTAAACGAGAGTTAATATTTGGTGGAATTGTTCTAGTTGTCCTCATATAACATAATATCATCTGTAAATAAACACTGAACCGTATTCCCGAGCATGCTTAGTGACGTTTGCTTGGCACGGTGCTAGTAGTTTCAGAATAAGGTACTGTGCACTGATCCTGTAATGAAGAAATATCGTAAAAGTATGGCTCTTTCATTTTTTTATGATCATCAGCATCATACAGTCCTTGTTCACACATATTCAGTGTTAGTTTATATCCTGAAAAGTTTGTTGATTATTTGAAGAAAGAAAGAAAAAGAAAAACTTGTCAGAGATAAAGAGTTGAAGTATGCACTCTCCCACTCGCTTCAAGAGTTTTTATTTTTATTTTTATCACCAAACATAATAACCAGTCATTCATCTGTCCGTAACTGGAGGACATTCTTGCACACCCAGACCTTCCCTTTCCTTTGCAGTTTGTCTGCATTTAAGTGTCATAAGTGTGTCATTCAACTGTGTTGCTGTGCAAAGCTTGTATCCACGAGAGTGTGCAGAGGTGGAGTGAGAAGGGGCCCAGGGTTTAAGCCTTGGGAAACTCCTCATGCCACTTTGTCTGTGTGCTGCAATTCAAGTGAGTCTTTTCAGTGCGTCATTCAGCCGCCTGCTACTCGTGGTGCTTGGGCTGAGCCACATCATTGCAACGTTTAATTAGAGAACCAACATGAGAAGGACAGAGAGGCAGAGACGCACTCCCACTCACTTCTCTATCATTTCGGCTGAGCACACACGCACGCACGCACGCACACACAAAAGACAGTACATCAGGTTTACGGTCTCAAGCTGCCGCAAGTTTGAATGAAGCGTGCCACCCTCAGATTAATTGTGGCCCACAAATTCTTAATTAAAGTTTCTTTGTGTGGTTCCGTGCTGATAGAGTGGGAGTAGGTGTTAAGTAAAAGACGTCCGTCCTTGCTCCGTCAGTGTTGTTTAATCAAGACATGCTGACAAGATGTGCTTCAGTTCATCAATAGACTGTTCACTGACTCTCAGCAGATCATGGCTTTCACCTCTTTGATAGATTGTGTAGCTATAGAATGAAGATAATCAAAACGATTGCGTCAGTTTATACGTATTAAGTGCTACGTCATGCTTGAAAATGTATGCCTTATTGGTTCTTTACCTTCTTCTGTGAGGAAGAATTATTATTTTATTTTTGTCACATTCAGCCATCTTCATACTGTAAGCTAAAATATAAATGAAGTGTACCCTGGCTGCTTGTCTGACATATCGGCATGGAAATGGCCTGTTTAAAAGCAGAGTGTATACCATCACTGCTCCATCTGCCTCAGACCTTGCTTCTGCATGTGCAAGTTAAAGGTCTTGGGCGCCCCCTAGCAGCACACAGTAAAACACATCCAATTTATCTCCGCTCTCTCCTCAGTTCCACCTCTCTGAGTGCTCTACGACTCTTTGTCATGGGAAATGACCTGGAATGCTGAAACAGCACACTCAGCATTCACTTAAGGAAACTGTAATGTCCACCAAGGTGTGGAGTGGACCTGGTTTACCGCCTCTGTTCCAGTCATCCTAATCAGTCTCATCAGCATTATGATGGAGTACAGTGCCACATTGAGGAGAAATCTAATATTTTGAGAATGAAGGCTGTGATAGTTATGTGCCTGAGTCTGACTTCATTTTGAGTTCCCTATGGATACAAATTATCGGTCAGATATCGCTTTATTATTTCTGAAGAAAGCATCACAGACTCTTCAGTGAGTGGAGAGAAACCATTCTCAACAGCACATTTGTCAACACAATCAGTGGTACCACCCCTTTTTCTGTGAACACCAACTATGCTGTATTAATTGTTTCAGAGCGGATAAGTGCAGATAACTCTTCCCCTGAGATAGGTGCCCAGCAACCAGTAGATGATGACTCTCTCAGTGATTCAATTCAATTCAATTTATTTTGTACAGGACCCCCCACCCCCCCAAACAAACAAAAAATTATAAGAACAGCAGTGGGTCCAGCGATGTCTACAGCAGCTTCTGGGTAGAGTTTTATAAACATTGCATCCTCGGAAAAACTTTCAAAGTGCTTTTTGTCAGGCACGATTCCTCTGCTGCCACATGGAAATCAATTGTGAGAAATCTTCTAAAAGGATTTCAAGAACTTGCCAATCAAGCTAGACCCACCTCTTCACTGCACAGTGACTCGCAGACAAGCTTTCTTGAGTCTGTGAGCTGTCCTCAGGCATGCTTCAGATGGTTTTTCTTCTGTTGATGTTGATGACCTTGTACAAGTGCTTAACAACAATGCACGTAGGAAGAGGATCACTGCAGCTTCTCTGTCAGAAATATTGTATGAAATATGGCACAATATGATGCAAAAAACAATGTTTGTCATTAAATGCTGGATGGAGATCACGCAGCCACAGATGGATCTCAACTCCAGGGAACTGACTGAGATCTACAGTGACCTCTGACCAACACCAAAGATGTGGTAGGGGTATTAAAGTTCCCTACAGGGATGCCATTGGAGGAAGCAGACACACGGCACCTGAAAGGATACATTAGGGAACTTAACACGGACAAGTTTGGGAGAATGTTGAGGTTCTGCACTGGATCTGATTTGTCTTGTCAAGGTGGGGTTTACAGTTCAGACCAATTTCACAAGAAGGCCAATTGGAATGGTCTGACGGCCTCGATCATTTTCCTGACTTTCAGTTCTGGAGAACATCTGGATATTGGACATTCTATAGGCAGGAACTGTGATGTTAAATGTCGTTGCTGGATGTTTCCCTATTAAATAAGGTGAAGCAATTAACACTTTTGTACAAACTGTGCAAAGAAACACACATGAATTAAAACGAGGGCTTACAAGCAAACACATTCTCGTTCCAAAAGGTTGTTCTGATACAATGGTATATACAATCTTAATTACAGAGAAACTGATTGATCAGTTATGATCAACTTGTTGCGTTGTTAATAGTTGAATTTGTTGTCAGGGATTTTAAAAGCAGTTTGTATACTTAACAAGTTAGTCAAAAAAGGTTCATGTATTGGTGTTTTTTGAGTCATGCCCTCATGATAAAAGGCAACTATGTAAGATTTTTTATATTTATTCGGCGGTGATGAAATGTCACTCAGGCAATGTACTTAAATATAGGTATTTGTGAATAGTTATTTCCATTTCCTGCTACTTTATATTTTTACTCTTCTACAATTCAGAGGAAAAATTTGCAAAACTCTAAAATTGAGCTGGTCCCTGTTAAAGACATTTTTGCTGATGATATATAAACCTTTACCTGTCATGCAGTATATTCACATTTGCATTACTATTTTTTTTACTAAAGTAAAGGATCTGAATACTTCTTTGACCACTGTCATTCTGACTGATCATCTAACACATAAACAATACAGTGATTGCTCATGTTACAGCAGATGTTGTAACCCTTGAGTTGCCATTGAATTGCCATTTGATTACCTGTATAATGTATGCTAGAATAATAATATATTATTATACTATAATAGAATAATAGTATTTGCATCATACTTATAGAGATTGGCCTGCCAAACGGTCTGTAGGTTTGAGGTAATGCTATTGTGGCAGCCTCTTCTCAAATCGGACTTTCGTTTTCCTGGCAATACAAAACCAAAGTGCACATTGTGCAATGCAACGGGTGAAAATGGCTCATCACAGGGGAACTGGCCTTTTGTGGGTTCCGCTCCCCCCTGCAAATAGCAACCTCTTTAGGTAGGACAGACTACAGTTTGTACTCTGTTTACGCAGCATCTCCCCCACCATGACCCTATCCGTTGATTTGCCGTTCTGCATCCATAAATGGAGCTTAAGCGGTAGTTCAGAAAGGAAGACTCTCTATACACTCCTTTTCATTCCTAAATCTCTGTCTCTATTTCTCCCTGTGATTACTCTATCAGCTGATTGGTGGGCGTCCACTTTAAATTAACCAACCAGATGCTGCACAGTTTCCTTAAGCCAATCATATCGTTGCTGTCAAACTTTTAAATGGGTTCTTCGCTCGGCTGCTGTCAGTTGTCATTTCAGCCCGAAACCAGATGCGACCCTCCTCCCCCCCCCGTTACCTCCAGTCAGCTTCAGTCCTTCTCCTCATTCTTCATCAGATTGCAGCAACTCCCTTCACCACCACCACCACCAGTGTCTGGACTCCAGAGGGATTCTGCCTTATCAGAACTCAGCATCACGGCCCTTTATCATCCTATTAAGGATAGAGTCCAATCGCAAAAGACTTTGCACTATTCAAATGTTATGCATATGTAATATATTATGGTTCAATTCTAAACATGTCTCTCCTGATTGAAATGAAGCTTCCTTCACCTGTGTAGTGGTCTGAATGATTTCTACGCTAGAACAGCTGCATTTCCTTGACTTGCCGGTTTACATTTGCCTCCGTCCACATGATGATCCACATTAAGTGCGTTGGGGCCTCTAGGGTTACTGTCGATGGCTGAGAAGCTGTGCTCACCAGAGTTCCACTCCTTTTTGAATAAAGTCTTGATTACCAATCTCATTGTTTCTTGAGAAACTACAGACCCCTTTGAATAGCATGCAAATGTTGCCAACCATAGCCTTGCAGTCGACCACTGCCAGCCATTTCTTCCTCCGCTAAAGGGGCGATTTCCTCGAGATCCATGTGTTTTTTTCTTAGAAAAGACTTCTCGTTCAAGTTCCTGATGCCTGTGAAGATGTGTCCAGAGATTAGGTATTTCGTTATTTGCGAAACGTAGTATAACTTTACAAGATGCTATATGTTCATATGTAAATTTTTCACACAGGCGGCCCGCTGCTATATTTCCCCTCTAAAAACACTTGCAACTTATTCTCATAATATAATGCATTTTCTTTGCTTTTCTTTTTTGTAAAATTATGAGTCTATACTCAAAACAATTACAAAAAATTGTCTCTTAAAGTTACATTGATAAATTAACCCTTTTTCTTATTAGGTGATTACTTTATTCTCGTAATGTCGCAGCTTTTCTTCTATAAATAGTATAACTTTATTCTCCTCAAATTACGACATTTTACCCTCATAATATTATGACTTTATTCTTGAAATCTCCAATTTTTTCCCTCAATGTTGCTATAATACTCCGTCGTAATTTACAGAAGGTTACTTCCAATATATAATGGAACAGGGCTTTTCCAACACTGTCTGCTATCACAATGCCTACATGTTGCTTTAAAAGCTAGGGTTGGCATGAATGACTATTGCAATATTATAGATATAATTTAACACAGCTGTGGTTCCTAACCTTCTCTAAAGCAAAGCAGTGTCTACTGGCAACCTCATGTCTGGTGTTGCATAAGGAACACAACTTGTGACCAGTTCAATCAGAGTCATGTTCACTTCATACATTGTTCAGTATTTAGTGACCTGAAGAGGTTAATCTATTCAGTATTCCAACATAAAAATTGGAGAAAAGTCAGCGAAATGAGCATAAATTGAAGAGAAAGAAATGTTTTTCCCCTTTTTTCACATCTTGTGTATCAACCTGTGACCCCTCAGATTTAGGGGCCCGACCTCCAGGTTAGGAGCCACTATTCAAAGCTTGACATATCTTGTTAAAGTTCCAACAAATTTGTCAGTGCTGTATTCATGTATTCAGTTATTGAGCAATACTTGCATTCAAATTGAGTTATGGATTGGTAAATCCATATCCATTGGTACTTTTTAAATTGTGGAATAAAGTACAATTTATTCTCTCTAACTTTGAGAACACGCCCTGCAGGCCAGCGTGAGCTTCAGTGCTCACAATAATGAAAGATGAGTTGTCAATGTTTCCATTCAGGAACTAATGACATTTCCTCAGTGGTGTCTGTTCCCCTTAAAGTTCAAGATGGAATCCAATAACTGGACATTTACTTCGCTAAATGAGTTGAAAGGATACATAACTTGCTTTGTATGATTACTTGGTATTTTAATTTTCATATGATGATAATATTATTTTAGTAGCTATGGTGACATATAGGTCACATGACTGATCGGGAAACTGGACACCGCCCTCATACTAAATCTGTCACAGCATTTGACACTAAATTATTATTTAGTAAGAAATAAAGCAATGAATTCATTTCTGAATATATTATTGATTTATTTTAGCATTGGTGGTCACTTTATCTACTGCTGCAACATTTAAGAACAGTGTGGACACAAAGTGTCTTCTTTTACTCACAATAACTGATTTAAGTTAATAGTGTTGCCGATGAAAGTTCAGCTAATATATCTTTCTCTGTAAAATAGCAGCATGGCACTGTTATTAATTGTTAGGTTCATTGCCTACAGCCTCTCTGACTCCTCGTGACCTTCAGAAGGCACACGAATGACTCACTGACCCATATTCATTCACTTCTCTCAGCGGACAGAATCTCCTGAACTGGCTCAGGACCTGAACCCCGTTTCACCGTTGATTAATAAGACCCGCTTCACACGGCAGCGCACAGTTTAAGTACAACTTTTATTAATACTGGAATCATCACAGTGCGTTTTGTTACATTAGCAGTGACTAAAGTTAACAAAAAAAAGGGTCAATTTTACAAAAAGGAAGACAGAAAAAAGAAAAAACCTTATCATCAGCAACGGAGGCCAAACAACCGTAGAACTCAAGTCACAATAAATTAAAGAAGAGCAGAAGAGGGGACAGGAGGAGGAGGAGGAGGAGGAGGAGGAGGAGGAGGAGGAGGAGGAGGAGGAGAGAAAGACGAGACCAAAGCGCCTGCAGGGCTACGTGGGGGAGGGGAAGGGGGACGAGCAAGATATCGGTTTGTACAGACGTAAAGCAGATGTTGTCACAATGTTATGCTTTGAACAGAATTGGCCCGATATCAACGACTCACTGGTGAGTTGCGGAGAGACTTCATTGTGGACTTTTTGTTTGGAGGCCGCAGAGGACGAAGAAGAGACGGAGAGGAGAGCGAGCGAGCGAGCGAGCGAGCGAGCGAGAGACACGACTGAGAACTGGAGCATTGGCGGCGGGACATTCGGTTCAGTTCCGGCGGCACCAGGAGGCCACTCCGGCCACTCCACGGCTGCGTGACGGGGAGTTGCAACGGGTTTCGTCATGATCCCCTAGAGGACTTTAGCGGACCATCATGAAGCTTTGGAGAATCTACCTTTGTCATGTTTGCTTCAGACGAGTGTGTGTGTGTGTGTGTGTATGTGTGTGTGTCGTGGGTTTCTTCAGTATTAGACAGCAGGAAGGATTGACAGATTGTGTGTGGGAGGGAGGGAGGAACAGTAGGGGTCTTAACCAATTGTCCGTGTGCAACACACATTCATGCAGCCATACACATTCAATGTAACCTGGGCAGATGGCTAAAGGAGTGGGCTGTACATCCATGCACATTCATAATACCTCTCACAATGTGTCCTACAACGGGGTCATAGTTGACGTGTTTAAAAGCGCAGTGAAGGTATACTGTAAGTTCCCAGCGTGGACACATTTGAACTGCAATTTTGCATTTCGCACCACAAATAAAGGCAGTGCTCCGCAACATTTCCTCATAGATTTGTGACGGTGTGTTCATGCTGCGAGCGAGTGCTCACAGTGGAAGTCTGCCAATTTCCTATAAATCTGAGTAACCAGGGAAACTCAGCCGAGGAGCGGACGGTCAACAAGTTCCTTGGCTGAGAGAAGCTGACCGCAGCCGAATGCTCATCAACGCTCGACGGGCAGTTCCCAACTTCTAATTCCATCGCGTCACATCTGGTAACGGTGAAAGGGCACGCTGACTCGGGCGGCTAAACCCTTCCTTGATCTCGATACCATTATTGTAAAAGTCTACAGAAGTGAAGGCTCCAATTGTGGTTGGAGGAGAGCTGACTACTGATGCGGTATTGTGAGTTTTTACTGGCTTGCGACGACTGTTATGCAAGATATGGATTTAGCAGAGCAGTGCCAAACGTTAGTAGCAAGAGCGCATCCTACATGCTTTGCTAAGTTCCTGTGGTAGGAAAGGCTGCATATCGGGGTAATAGAAACTCCAGAGAGAGAGGGGAGGGAGAAATCAAAAGCATGGGATGCGTCTCATTTATCTCTCTTTTAAAGTTTTAAATCAAGACTTTGACGAAATAACCTCTTACTAATGAAAAGTCTAATTTTTTTTTTTTTGCCTCCACCGTCTTGTTTAGTCTGATTTTACCAATAATTAATGGCAGCTAATGTTAGCAAACGTTAGCAGTTTTAATTAGATGTTGCTAATTGACTGACATTCCTGATCCAGTCATTCCATTATATGCTAATGTTCCATTACATGTTAGCATTTAGCATTACGCTATAATTGTCACTTGTGGCAGCCTAGTTTCCCTTAGAGTGGATTTTAATTTTAGCCAGATTATCTTAATTTACCAGAAGTACCAATACCCTGTGTTGCAGTGTTTTGACAGCCTGGTCTCCTAAAAATGACAACTGCATTGTCAATTATGTTTCGAAAGGCATAGTATTATTTTCCTCTGTTTGTGTAACGTGTGAAACCAAATCAACATTGATCCATATTTATTTACGTCTGTAAATTAAATAACGCAGTAAACGGAACTTGATTTAAGCTAAACCATGACATTTTACGAAACCTAAGTAATCATTTATTTTTTTGTTTTTTTGTGTGTTTAAATTTGCATGTTTAAAACCCACAATTGTTATTGGGGAAAAAATATGTTTCCCTTGAAACGCTATTGAGAATGCAGTTTAGTTAGAAACTTAATTTTTGTCGGCGACATGGTTGGTTTTGATGGTTTGAAAGTCCCAGTGCATGTTGAATTACTGCTCACATTTGCATCTTTAGGTTTCTTTGACAAAAACTCACCAAGAACCCATCGGAGTAATATAAGCTGCCTGTGAGATGATGCCAAAAAAGATGTCTTAAAAAAACCTGATCAAAATTAATTAAAATGTAATCTAGCACTGAGATGGAGTGTCAGACCTCCATCTGCTTGCCTTGAAGCCAGCTCATGTTGTGTATGTGGTGTACAGCGGGGAGATGTTTACTCTGGATAATGCCTCTTTGAACAACACACCCCGGACACATAATGGTACCACCCGTTAGCCATTACCACACACACCCACATCGGAACCGTGGCACACACTCATACCTTAAATACAGAGACACAAACGGGGAGGGGAGAGAATGAAGGGGAGACGGACAGACAGAGAGAGAGAGAGAGAGAGGGAGAGAGATGAGCTATTATTAACTGTGGAGTGAATAAAGACTTCATCAGAATTATGTTTCATTAGCTTTGATGGGCTGCGAGGCACGAGAGACGCCGAGTACAGCCGATGGGACGCTCATCATGACACGCGTTGTTTTCCAACTTGTCAGCTAGATGGCATCCCTGGGTGTTCTGCGCCCGTGGATGGAGGTGAGAAAAGGAGAAGCTAATAGAGAGGAATACACGGGTGTAAAAAAAAGTCTCCGTACAAAGATGCACGTGAGTGCTGAAACACAAATTTGAAAGTTATTTAATTGGCAGTTTTAATTAGGCCTCCACCTCCAGGCTTTTCAGACAATGGTGCTGTTGAGTGTTTAAGTCTCGGTCCCACTGCGGTCCCACCGTCTCGAAAGACTTCCCCATGTTTTCATTGAATAGTAATAAAAAAATGCTCAACATTTTGGAAAATTTGCTTTTTAGCCGCCGTTATTTCTTTTCTCTCTTCCTCGATTCTTGTCACTGGGTGCCAGGCAACCGGCCGAGACTCCAGGACGTCACTGCACCCGGCCAAATAATCCAGCACATTGCGCCCCCATAAAACCACACGTTTATAGTAACTCTGACTACATCTTTATAGATGGATCATTTAATGTGGCAATAGGACAATAAGTTTTCCCAGCCACCGTTATAGTTGGCGCTGCTGTCGCAAAGTTGACCCGATCGCTTTTGTTTTCCTCTGTGCAGCGTTCGCCGTCTCTGCTACTGGGGAGGAGGGTAACAGTCACACTCTCCTGTAACTAGGGATAGTGTCCGATAGCTACCAGGGAAAAAACAAAAGCGCTAACCTCTTCCTGTTTTGGCTGTGCAATGGCTGACGCACTTCCTTTGTGCAAAAAAATGGAGCTTTAATTTTACCAGGAGACGGTACCCAGGGCAGACAGGATTGCATAGTGAAAGCAAGGTTTATAGGGAACCAATCTAAATGCCAATGGTTTCATAATTGTTTTGCCATTACATTGTGCAATCAACATTTACTTCATAGTGATAAGTTAAAGCAAAAAAACAACAACAACATGTGTATTGCCACTTTAACTTTGGACAAAGCCAGCTAGCTGTTTCCCTGTGCTTCCAGTTTGTATGCTAAGCTAAGCTAACCATGTGCTGGAAGGTATTTCCCAAAATGTCAAACAATTCTGTTAACATTTGTTGGTCTGTGTGAGCTCATATTAGTTAAAGGTACATACAAAATACTCATCAGCACTATAATCTGTCGGGCGAGCTGTACGTGTGGAGACACAGTGTCATCAGTTCAACTTTGAATGGAGTGTGCTTACTGTATATAACTGTAAAATGAAAGAACTGCACCATGTTCCATGCTTGTCCCAATCCAGATGTTGTCCAGCTCACACGCTATCCGTGCTCGGCAACAAGACCGCTAATGGCAAAAGGAATTAAAAATGCAGTAATGTCACTGAAACTTCAGATGGGATAATTTTCAACCTTTTAACTCAATACAATTCTGAAATGAACGTTAAAATGTTACTTTTTACAGTGCTAGTTGGACATGCTGTACAGTAGTTAGTTAGGACTGTGTGTCTTTCTCAGTTGAGGAAGTGAGAATTGTTTTGTGTGTATATCCTATGACGTGTGTGTGTGTTTGTGTGTGTGTGTGTGTGTGTGTGTGTGTGTGTGTGTGTGTGTGTGTGTGTGTGTACGCACGCATGCCTGCACGCATGTCAACCTGGCTATGTGTCTGTGTGTGTTCCCACAGAGCGTCGTGTTGTCCGTGTAGCCCGGCCCTGCATCCCACGTGCCGGCAGGCCGATACTTCTACCCACATACAAGTACACTCGTAAAAATGGGCATAATGACACATCTGTAGCAGAGAGTAGTTAGTTCAGCTTGTTTAGACAGTTAGTTCAGTACACAGTTAATTCAGCATGTTTAAAATAAAAAAAAAAGAAGAAAAATAAAGACATTATTGTTTAGTTAGATAACTTTTTTTGTGCTGTTAACTGGGCATTTTAAAGGAAAATAGCTGTTGTATCTTACTCTCGTCTTGTCGCATACATTTCGAGCGTTCTGGTCGTTGTCCTGAGTTGTTATCCACCATCGGGGCAGTATTAACCCTTTTCTCAAGCAATACCTTACTGTAGATAACTGGCAGTGAAATCAGTTGTTTCAGTTTGCACTGGAATGAATAAAACACACAGCACATGCACATTCAGAGTAGTGTGATCGGCTCTAGCGGCCTCTAAAATCCAAATCAGAGCTGCCCGAGAGTTGACAAAACAGTGGTATTTTCCTTTAACGCGCCCACACTGGAGCATCATTGTGAATGTACGTACATGCACACTACCGCTGTATTGCTTTCCTACTGTTTTGAACTTCATTCAGTTGTATAAGAACAAAGTTCTGACACGGTTCAGCCGAGTCAAACCCGCACAGTTCGACGTCTCCTCCCCTCCCCCCCCCCCTTTCACCTTGCAGTACATTCAGCATAGGTACGTATAATTCATGTACAGTGTGACCTCGATGGGCGGTCTTATGCACACTCTTCAGATGAACATTTTCTCACATGAAATGTGGGGTTTCTTTTCTTTTTTTTTTTTTTTTGGAAGGGGCGGTTATGGAGCCCAAGCCCGCTGCTCTCCCCTTCCACCCTCTCAACCAGTCAGATTCAGCTGATATACGACACACAGCATCCACATGTGACAACACACATACAGTAGTCCCCCACTCCCCCTCCACCCCCCCCTTTGTCAAAAAATAACAAAACGCCCCCGCCTGCCGAAGCACCGTTTTTTAGTTCAACAAAAAAGAAACGGGTGCTGGCAGAGGGTGACGATGTCTAAAGATTGTGAAACATTCTCCTCTCTTTCTCTTTAAATTAATTCTCATAATTGTCTTAATGAAACATCCTCAGCTCAGAAATAAGTCAACAAAAGAAAAGGGGGCTTGTAAGAGTTCACCAGCCAAACGAGGACACACTCACTCGGCCCACACGCCGCCCTACATCCATATGTTACACAGCGTAGCAGTTTGTGTTTCAACTGGAGGTTTGTTCTTCTTCTTTTTTTTTTTTTCTTTCTTTTTTTCGTTTTTACATTAATTAAAAGTAAGACTAAATATTCAAAAAATACTGCAGAATGAAAAAAAAAAAGGAAAATACTGAAACTGAATATTTCATGTCATATTTTCTAACAAACCTTTTTAAATCTGTGCGCCTGATTCCCATTTACAAGTAGAGCACAAACAGTACATATTGTATGAACGGGCAGTGAAACGCTCACTCCACACACACACACACACACACACACACACACACACACACACACACACACACATCTCCCTCTCTCTGTCAGCTTCAACAGTCTAAATTCAAACCCTCCTGCGTCTTTGTCATCGGCGAGCGACGTGGAGCGGCCTTCGCCACTTCTCACATCCGAGTATCCGTAAACAATCTTTTCATACAGCTGCGTCCTGAGCTGAACGGGGTTCATCTGCACTGAGCCGAGCTGAACCGTACTGGGGGAGCGTCTCGTCCACTCAAAGAACCTGATTACTGGAACAACGTTTACTTTCGGTGATTGGATACATGCTGGTTTAAAGTTCATTTTTTTTACGTTTCAGTGGACACCGCTCATTGGTAACCAGTGTTGGGCAAGTTACTTAAAAAAATGTAATCAGTTACTCAACAGCAATAGTAGTTGGTTACATTACTTCAGAGATGTCCTATTCCCAACTGAAGGCCTTGACAAAGCTACTCATTGCTAGCTAGAAGCTAACTACTGCCCAACTATAAACAACTGTTTTGTTTTTTTGCCTCTTATGGTGACATTATTGCAACTATAACCTTCTGTACTAGGCTTTTTGCATGGTGTCCTTTTAAATAAAAATGGTTGTAGTTAAGAATGAAGGTTTTAACTAGAGCCAGTCTCGGACACAATTCAACTATGTTCTTTCCCATAATGCAAACATTTACAATATTTATAGGTGAGACTATATCTGCAGATGAGCTGGCGTGCTGATGTGTATTTGCACATGGACTTGAGAAAAGACAAAGTGTTTTTTGGACATTGGCAGTCCTACGGCCTGTTGAAGACGCCACAGTATATTTATGTATATCCAACGAACATAATCTACTCTCAAATATATTTCAAGTCCATTTTCGATGAATGCTTAAGGGTTGTTGAACCCAAATTACAAAGACACATATTTTCTCGCAAACTGTATCTCTACAATGTATCGGCGTGTTGATAGTTTTGGTTTTATCTGGCCAGTTTTGAGATTTCTGCCTCTAGCCCGATACAATGGAAGTGAATCTCAGAGACACGTAAAACCCAAACTATTCGCATGACTACCGAGAAAATATGTGTGTTTGTCCCTTGGGTCAACCAACCCTTTAGTCTGACCTTTCTGTACAGTGTATTTCTTATTTTTTTGGCATTATGTGTTCAGATACAAGTGCAACCACATGATAATGAGCTTCAGTACTTGTAGAACCCTTAAGGGTCCTGACGTCCAAATCTATTTTTGGGGAAATATTTTTTCTCCACTTTCTTTTCCCTTCTCTCATTCGACCAATCGCTCCAACTCCACCAGTCTTCATCACTTCCTCTTTGTCCCTCCCAGTCTTCTGCTCCTTCTACGAAATTCGATAATTTACTTCTCTCTCATTGGCAACCGTCTCTCTCACTTTCACGTTCCCTATCATTGAGTCTGACGACCGCGACACCCATTGGCTATTGTACACGCTGCATTACCTATCAAAGTGCTTTACAGTAACTTTTTTCAGCATTTTTGTAATCCATTTCCTCCTCCAGGAAGAGACAGGGACAGGGAGAGAGACACACGCCAACAAAAAAAACGGCGAGGCGTGAATTCACAGTCGATGTGTAATTTAGCATTCCTGATGATTGCCTGAATGTGACAAAGGAGAACCTCGCGGCCACCCCCCCATCGATCCTCCTCTCGGAAACAAGAAAATAAAACACATTTATTGCTCCATTTCTGATTTAACATTTTCTCTCTGGTTCTAGAAAATATATATGAATATATCTATGCGCCTGGATTACTTCTCGCAACTTCTCGTCCGGCTGTAACAAGGTAAATGACGTCACGATAGGAACAAGAAAACACACGTACGACACACAGGAGAAAAAAAGCCCTGCCCTCGTTGGGTAACCAGCTGTCCTGCAGCAGAGCTCTACCCGCCCCCCACCCGCCCCCAACCTCGCACACACTCGCACACACACAATCAATCACATGTGCACACACACACGCTTACATTTTCACATGCCTACACATGAATCCCAGCACACACTACCCCCACACACACACACACACACACAGAGAGAGAGAGAGGGGAAGGGGGCACTAGCACGGTTCAATGCCAACACTATTTTTTTTTTCTTTTTTACATTAGGATGAACCAGAGGAGCCCTCTGGCTTGTTAGCTCCCCGTGCTAATACCAAAGCTTCAGTTCAGTGGACTAATAAGTACAGTATGTTGCTGCTGAGACAGCCGGGGTTCTAATCCAGCTGGTCACACGGCACTCTGACCCCCCTCTCTCTCTCGCCCTCCCACAGGGCCCTCCTTCAGTCCTTTAGTCTTTCATCTGGGATTAGACAGCCGGGTTAGTTGGAGAAGAGGATGGGGAAGGGTGTAAGTTGACAAACGGAACCCAGTCTTTCTCTCTTTCTTTTGCCTTTTCTTTTTTTTTATCTTATCAGTTTTTCCTGCGAGTCTTTTCGTCCCTGGGTGAAGGTGTAGAGAAGACAAACATGCGTCCAACACACACTAGTTATAGTGGCCTGCTAGGAGCCTGTCAATATTCAGTATTTCACTTGTAATTGTCAGCATGAGTTAACATTATTAATGTTATTATTATCATTATATTATATATCATTTACTCTAATGGTGTCTTTAAACTTATTTTTTTGTGTTTGTTTTCATTCATCTTCTGTTATATTATAGCTTTCCCTACGTAAGGTCTGTGTTAAGTGTCTGTGTATGTACTAGGCGGTTGGGTTGCACCACACCAACACCTGACTCCCTATTGGCTGACAAGTATCATCCTCTCGTTGCTTCTCATCCAATCACAAAATGCGTGGCGCCGAGCGGTCATTGGAGACGGTCTTGCGGAGGCGGACTCCTCTCCTAATGGTGGTCAACATGTCACCGGACCCTTCTATCCCCTCCATCCCTGACGGATCGTCGGTGGGGCCGGTTGGCGGCAGGGCCGGATCATCGGGGAGGGCGGGGAAAGGAAACTGCCCCTCACCGAGGGCGTGCGCGCTGGCTACCAACTCGCCGATCTTCTCCACTAGGCTGTGCCGATTGGCTGCGATCATCTGATCCTCCTCTGATCCGGCCCCCGAGCCCGTTCCCATTCCAAGGCCTCCGTGCTGCTGGGCGTAGACCTCCAACGCCGCCCCCGATCCCCAGGCGGTGTTAGGCAGGCTGAGGCGCTTCGGTGACGCCTTCACATAATCGAGCGCTCCCTGCCCGTCCTCGACTCCGGTGAAGAACACGCACTCCTCGCTGCCCACACGCACAGGCACGCCACCTGAGTGCCCTCCACCTGCGTACCCACCACCGGCTGCGCCGGGTGAATGCGAGTCTCCGGGGACTGTGGGTGTCTTGACGGGCACGATGGGTGGTCGGATGGGGATAGGCCCCGCGTTGGACAGCGTGCGCCTCACGCCCGGTTTGGTAGACGGGGTTCGGCGGATGGTGGCGGTGCCTGGAGTACCTGCTCCACCTCCACCAGGTCCGCCGGGTTGTCCTGGTATCCCATGACCCCCAGGACCAAGAACCCCGCTGGGTAGGCCGGCTGTGCTGGCTGGCCTCTTGGTCTGGATCATGCGGCGGTAGTTCTGGGCGATGTTAGAGTGTCGAGGAATGGTGGAGGACTTGTCAAACTCTGTCTGTCCATCTGGTCCTTCAGCATCACCGTTCACTGAGTAGCAGTCATAATCTGAACCTAATGTGGGGGAGGGAGGGCGGGGGGAAAGGGAGTAAAAAGAAAAGTGATTAAGGAGAGACTTGCCATCAAAGGAAAGAGACTAAAGACGATGTACGGTATTAGATTGCCACGGGGATAGAAACATCATTTGGATGAAGGAAGCCAAAAACTGACAGCCAGCATTGTGTTGCACAAACACATCTAATATTATTACATTTCATCTTCTTATTGCCATCTCCCAGCTGTTGTCAAGGAAACTGTCAGAACTCTAATATACTGTGCAAGCTGCTTGGATGATTAGGGATGATTCACTTTGTTTGATTTTGGGAAATGAACGAAGTCAAAATTCAACACAGCTTGTAAACATTGATTTTTCTCTTCAAGAAAATTCATAATATCATCCTTTGACAGGTTGGATTTGCTGAGATTTTAGAAAATATAAGAAGATGAATGCGGCCAGGGGATATGTAATGAATGTGGTCTCTCCTTCGAATAAACAAGAGTGTGTCACTGTCACGGTAGTTATTTTCCTCAGAAGCAAATGGCTGCTGCCATGACAAATGATAACCCAGGGCCAGCTTGTCTAAATTTCCACTTGTCACATGCATGCAAAATGAACTTCCATCGTAGCTTTACTTGGGTTTTAGGTTTACATATGCAGCGGACCTATGTGGTTAGGTTCAGGCAACAAAAAAAAAGGATGTTTGTTTGTTTGTTTGTCTAAAATAACAAAGCTAAACAGGCTTTGGGACAGTTGGTAAGTTCTGCAACAAAACGGGCAAGATAAGGCAACGTTGACTTGGTTTCCCACTGGCCATGGTCTCCTGGGTGAAAGTCTGGATGAAAACGTTAGTTTGACCTGTCCATCCTCTCTAAGGCTCTAATAATGATGCAGATGGCGTTGGTATGAGACGCCAAGGGGCACATGACCACTGACCACTGCATTTTACACCTGCATTTCTCCACTTGCCACTGTCATTGCTGTGAAGCACAAACATATGCATGTATCCTTATTTGCAATAAAAGCACAAGTGTATTTGTAGAGAGGACACATTTGGGTTTATGAAAACATTCCACAGGAAAGCTGCTACATGACTACATGACTCTCGAATGCATGAGCATCCCGCTGCCTCCTCGACTCCACTCTGCCACAGCATCACCCACGCTCTATGTTCAGCTTGATTAACAGTCTGACTCTACTGCTGCCTTCAGAAATATAAAGTCTCTTACTATGCAGGTATATTAGGATTTGCCTCTGTGCTTTTGTAATTCTGTAAATCTTTAATATCGACACCTCCAGAAGACACAAGACAGGTAACGATGATGTTGACTAACATTGGGCCATTGCTTCATGTCATCTATTTACCCGGTGAGAAGTAACCGTTCAAGAACTGATCTCATCTGTTCTGTGTATCCACTTCAGATTGTTGGCAATTTGTACTAAAAGTCAGCTTTTACATTGAGTTTCCAGTCACGGATATGTATGCACATTTCGGAGTATTGCATTAGAAAAGCTGTATACGAATAAAAAATGTTGATAAAACTTAAAAAAAATAAATAAATTCAGCTCACTCCATGTGGATTTTGCCTTTGTTGTAAAAAGGTCGATGAGCTAAACGGGATATGGAAACATCTCTGCAGAATAAATTATGACACAGCGAGCATTTAACTCTTTAGCATTTAACTCACAAGAGTTAAATGCTCGAATGTAAACGCTTGTCTCCGTCTCCGGACAGCATGAGTCTTGGCCAATAGCAGCCAACATGAAAGATCAATACAATTAAACAGTTATTAAAACTTGGAAACAAATTTGATGAATACCTCTCTTTATTTGGCCACCTTCTTCTACTCTGTTTACCGGCGGATCACAGCCATGCGTAGCCTATAACTTGCGTCCAAACTACGCTGTAGCAGAGTTCATTTGCTCAAAAACAGTTGATGGAAACACATCTTTTTTAGGGACATTTCAAACGTTCCTTGAGAATTGGCTTGACTTGCATACAGCTAACGACAGCGGCACAATTAAACAACCGGAAGAGGATAACCGGAGGAGGATAACCGGAGGAGGATAACCGGAGGAGGATAACCGGAGGAGGATAACCGGCGTCTACAACTAATCGCGGGTAAATACTCGGCGTAAGAAAAAAAAAAGAAGGTGTATAGCGGATTAGAGTTTCACCTTGTGAAGGAATCGTGTCCTCAGAGCAGGATGGGGTTGTGGTCTCTGTGCTGTAGCCACTGGAGTACTGCAGGGAGTCTCTGTTGCTTTTCTGCTGCTCCATACTCAGTCCTCTGGTCAGCACCATGGCCAGGTCACTGGCTGCTGGAGACACCTCCTCTCCATGCTGAGGACGGACGGAGAGGAGGATGTTTAAACAACGTCATTCAAACTCCTCAACCTTTTGGTTGGTCACATGCGGGATATGTTAGAAATGTCGTGAGCTTCAATAAGCTCAGACATTGATGAGGACAGTGACACAGGCAATACATGTGCTAATCATTCACAGTTCACAGATTACACTCTCCAAAGTGAAAGAGAAAAAAAAAGCAGGTCTTCTTCAATGGCGACTGAAACCTCTGGATGTGTGTGTTTCAACAAATGCTCTCATGTTGTAGAAACTCCATCCCTTTCAATCTCATATGAATACATTTATCATATTCATTTACCATTCCATGTGTCAATTGGACCAGGAGAAACATACGGTCATCGCTCCAAAACTGATATAGAAACCAAATATTTTTTTTTTACATATAGGCTTGTTCACATGCTGCTATTGCTTATGGTCTCATCCTCGAATGAAATCAAAGTCGAAAAGCAAAAGCTTCTCAGGCATGAGATCTACCACCACCGTCTGGCTGGATTGTGCTTCAGGTAAATACACTCCTGTACTCGTCCTAAACACATGTTAGGCCACTACAGAGCTGATCTTTAATTCACCAGCTTACATTGCTCACGTAGTTAATAATGTTTTCAACGAACCCTTAGTCCGTTTTCAAGCACTTTCAATGTTGAGACACATTACCGTACGTCTCCATGTTGTCTCTCATGGTAAGCACAGTTAATTAGTATTTAATATTGCATTAATTAAACCTACCCTGAGTGGTCTAAGATGTGCTTGTGTTTATGCATGGCTTCATCTTAACAAAGGCATGTGGAATTGCCACTGCTAATTGGTTTGGGTTAATTGTGGGTCACACCCTGAGGAAGGCAAGTGTACTGATGTACTAGATTGTATTTCTGTTCTTTTATTTACCACACTTTACCAATATATATATATATATATATATATATATATATATATATATAACTTATTTTACTCACTTATTTTCCCCTCAAAGAGCACCAGTAAGTGAGGGTGGGGGTAGGCACCATAAGGACACCTTTGTGTTCTCTGTATTAACTTTGCAACAATCAGAAGATGCTCTGCTGCTGCAGCCGATCGACCCACGATGACTCCTCCATCCATCCATTCTCATCCGCTTATCCGGGGTCGGGTCGCGGTGGCAGCAGGCCCAGCAGGCTGACCCAGGCTTCCCTCTCACCCGCAACACGTTCCAGCTCGTTCTGGGGGATCCCGAGGCGTTCCCAGGCCAGCTGGGAGATATAATCCCTCCAGCGTGTCCTGGGTCTTCCCCGGGGTCTCTTACCAGTTGGGCGTACCTGGAAAACCTCTAACGGGAGGCGCCCAGGAGGCATCCTGATCAGATGCCCGAACCACCTCAGCTGACTCCTTTCGATACGAAGGAGAAGCGCCTCAACTCCAAGTTCCCTCCTGATGTCTGAGCTCCTTACCCTATCTCTAAGGCTGAGCCCGGCCACCCTACGGAGAAAACTCATTTCGGACGCTTGTATCCGAGACCTCGTTCTTTCGGTCACGACCCAGAGTTTGTGACCATAGGTGAGGGTCGCAACGGCTAATTATAGGCCATACTTTACAAATGTTCCAATATCCTTCCACATGCCTGTCCTAATCTATTTCCTAGTGTTGTTCTCCGGTCTTTCTCCTTTTACCTCCAGCCTGCTTGATGCCGTTACCTTGGCGGCGATGTTAGCCGGGGTCATCCTGTGTCTCTGCGCCTCGTCGGGGTGCGACGGCCCGGGGTATCCCTGGGAGCTCGGCGACATCTCGTTCTCCCTCAGTCTATCGAGCGGTTCCTTCCTCCTCTGAACGGCCGCCGCGGCCACCGGCTGCTCGTACTGACCTGCTTTGGACCAATCCTGAAGGGGCGAGTCAAATTAGTGAAACAGGAAGTAGCGAGGTGGGATTAACAGGAGAGACTTGTCCACTATCCAGCAGTTTGAAGCCCTTCATCTGAGTGCAGAGAGAGGGGGCCTTTACCGGGGGCGTGGGGGGTGGGGGGTATTGTGCGTGGGTTGCTTGGAAAGGAGTGTGTGTGTGTGCATGGGTGTGTGTGGGCAGGGGCCTTTTGGAGCGTTTGAATGTGTTTATGTTGATGAGTTTGATTGGTCAGCTCTCCGCACCACTGCTGAGTTTTGGCCAGTCGGCAGATTGAAAAACCAGTGAGTGAGCCAGGGGAGGCCGGAAAAAAAAGAATGCATGCACACACAGCAGGTGAGGATGAACACTTTAAGGAAGCAAAGCAATGTGGTTATGAATTAATTACTTGGGTGATGAAAAATGAAAAGAAAACCATGCATTAACTGAAACGTATTGAACGGAAACAGAAAGGAAAAAAAAAAGGTGCAACTGAAGAAATGGAAGTGAATGGAGAAACAAACCTTCCACATAGGAACCTTGGATGTGGGAGAGGAGGAGCTGGATCCGGGGGGGCAGTTATAGGGTGGGGACTCAGCAACAGGAAGAATGACAGAGAGAGGCCTGGTGGAGCCAGGGTGAGAGAGAGCGGGGCGGAAGGTAGCGAAGGACGAGCCAAACTGCGGGATGAGAGACACAGTCACGTCGTGAGGAGGGGACAGAGAGACAGAGGCCGCGAGAGCAAACAGAGAGGCAGAGCGTCCCTCGGCCGAACAAGTATGCACACACACACACACACACACACACACACACACACACACACATACACACGCCTACTGCATGGTACACACTCACACGCCAAGCCCTCAGTGGGAAACTGATGAGCGGGAAGACATAAGAAGATCAGATATGCAGCAGGTTTAGAATAGAAAAGGCCTCGTGGCTGCTGTCCATGCATCAACATGACTAGAAGTTGGTGATTTCTAGAAAAGCCCACAGATCAGCTACTCTTTATCTATCTGTTAGAAAGGCGATGTGATGCGTTTAAAGTAGCATGCATTTAAAAAAAAAAAAAAAAAAACTGACGCATTTTATTTGACAGTCCGTGCAGTAATTCTGCATCACTGGAGGACAGAATTAGACGACGGCAACTTGATGAAAAACTTTTTTTTCTAATGTGCTCATAAAACGGTGTGTTTTAATACTGGTACAGCCCTGTTTCGGATCCAAAGTGTAAAAGACAGTCTTGGATTGTCCCTTTAGAGAAAAACTGCTCTTCATCAGAGGGGGCGGGGGGTTAACCTTCATCCTCTGAGTGTTTTCTCTTGTAACACTGACGCCATGTTTGTAAAAGCGTATGTTTAACCTTCGTGTGCTAGTTTTTGAGTGCTGCGTCTTCTTTGCCGCCCCCCCCCCCCCGAGGACTGAGTATGGATATTCTGCAGCAACAGATACAGTCGTATGAAGTGTTTTTTTTTCTTCTTCTTTGTTCCTATCAGCCACAAGGGGCAGCAATGAGCCAATTCCACTTTCAAAAAGAAATGGACGAGCCACAAGAAGGAGACTTTTATGCTTTATCATCAGAGTTTTCGCAAATTTTGGCAAACAATGAGACATACTCGGGGACTGTCCCCCCACCCCCATTTCAGCATTTGTGGTACTTTTGTAGCTGCATTGTGTAGAGTGTAGAGTGTAGAGTGCACCACAAAGTAAATTATTCATTTCTTTCACTTTCACAGCTGGGGTTGGTAATCGTCACCAAAAACTATTTTTTGTCTGTTTTCTCTGAAATTGTCTTCACATTCTGACAGCAATGAATAAAGCAGATGCTCTGACAGAAAACAAAGACAGAAATAAAAGCGCTATATCTGTGGTTGTTGTAATAAGCCCGTCCAGTCAGCAGATCCGGCTCGAATGTGTTGGTCAGACGGGCTACCTGCCCTCTACCACATCGCACTCACGGCACGTCACCAGTGATCCACAAGATGCCAACTCGACAGATGTGAGTCCTAATAAAAGCCATGCTCTTTGTTTACGTTAGTGATCATGTTGGGGAAGAAGCGTTGAAGCAGGCCTGAGAGGACGGGCTGTCAGTGCTGCTGGTTTGGTGATTCTCTCGCTAGAGTTACAGATTTAGAGAGTTACTACTTTAAAGTTTGCTACTCTAATTGGGAAAGTCTTGGCAACGCTGTTTGTTTTTCTTTTGTATCTATTGCACTCCATTGCTAGTTTCTGAAGAATTGCTTTAAACTGTTGCTCTCAGTTAGACTTGCTATTGTCTGAATGCAAAAGTACCTCCATACCAAGCCCGTTTAAGTCTTTACACAGTCAAATAAATGAAACGTAAGCCGTCCCACTGCTCTACCACGACCGTGTTGTCGCTGCTAGCTCGGCTTTGGTCACGGGCAGACGTTGCTTGGTACGCGCACGGAAGAGACGGCAGCTGTTTACAAACTCATATGAGCCCTTCCAATTATGTTAAGAGGCGGGAACTTAGAATACCCAGATACAACCAACAAGCTTCACGTGCAGAGGAGAGCAGAAGTTTTGGTGCAAGATGCAATCAAGGTAAGCAGGGGGGACGTGGCGCACGCCATCCATCTCCACGAGGCGCCCCGCTCACATCGGAGACGCACCGCACACCATCAGATGGCCGTAAAGGCCGTTAATCAACCCGAAAGGGGAGGCGGTCATACGTGCAAGCTGTTGCGGATGACAGATGCCGCCTCTGAAAAGAAATCTGACATGAATATTTACTTTGCCTCGCGAGCGTCATTTCAATTGTATTCATGTTGCCGACAGATGTGCGCACTGGTCAAAGGATGCATAATGGAAAGGGAAGGAGACAAGCTCTCGAGCATAAATCTGTTCGATTTTGCAGAGGTTTTATGTGAGCGCGCCTGCACCAGCCGAAGCGGTGGAAACAGCACGGAATACAAGCGCTCTGTGCAATGCTTTTTCTGTTGACCTGATCTCAGTGGGTCGGGGGGAGATGCACAAAGCTGGGAAGCTTAAGAGCAAAATTGTAAGTGTCGCTGAATTGCCAGCGACGCTCGGCCGCGGTGAGTCACCAAAATACAGCAACATACCAAACGTAAGTAGGTAAAGAAAAGATTCTCTTTGTGCTCAGGAGGACTCCACTTTGCACCGTGTGCCTGCAAAATATAAAATCCAAGAGTCTAATTCATGCAATAAAATGTTGTTTATCGAGAAAGCACGGTAATACATTTACCAACAAAAAGCTCATGTCTGAGGTGCGTTCCTTTTAGTCATTGTTCTCTCGCAGGTCGATGGCGGTCGATGTGACGGCGCTTGATATTGTACCACCAAAAAGCCTTCTCTGCTGGTTGCAGGTTTGCCTGACGATCCAGATGTCTCCCACTGGTTTCAAAAATCCATTAAACTCTTAACACAAAAACTCCTACTACCTTTGACGCACGTACCGTATCATTTTAAAAAAAAAGCATGTGTGGTGTAGTTCTGTGCCATGATGGTTTTTGTACTACCACAATCATCACAGTTGTTTGAACAATAGTCCCCTCTTTTTTTTTTTTTTTTTTTTTTTTACCAGAATTGAAGGTTC
This sequence comes from Ophiodon elongatus, assembly GCA_016806645.1. Lineage (NCBI taxonomy): Eukaryota > Metazoa > Chordata > Actinopteri > Perciformes > Hexagrammidae > Ophiodon > Ophiodon elongatus. The sequence goes on from JACSYO010002158.1 coordinate 1,490,266, forward strand.
TGCCACCAGAAAACAGTATTGGAAAAACATGGAAATGTGTCGGTGAAAAGAAATGTTAAAAGTTGTTGAGTAAAGTTGTATCTGCAAGCTGTTTTAATGGATTCCTGAAATCACTAAGAGACCAATTTGGGTTGATGAGCAAACTTGCTGCCGAACAGATGGTAGTATCCTCTGACCGTGGCAGAGACATCAGAGGCTTTAGACTTTTAATGGACACTGACGGATTGGGGGGATAAAGAACCTTTAGGTCCCATTGTGGGGCGGCAACAGAGCCGATTGTCTCATCGCACAGAATTGTTGCCCAAATGAAACTCCTTTGTGGAGTTTGGACACAAATCAGAAGTCTAAACTTAACCTTGTGCCTCACTGAACAAAAAAGTGCTCTAAAAACAAAAGTCATCAAATGTTGCATTTACATTATTATCCACTTTCACTCAAATCTTTTAACCCACTTCAGCACCAAATATTCATTAATTTTCAGAATTGTAATGCTTTAAATGCCAGTTGGTTTACATAATGCCACTGTTCTTACATATAAAAAAAAAAAAAAAAAACAGATCTGGAATCTGTCAATGATTCGCAACACGATTTTGATACGTTGCATCAAACAATGCAGTGCTCCGTAATACGGCAGCAATGCCCCTAGAGGAAATCAGGAGAATAGCATTGTGGTTTTAATGGGTTTCAATGGGAACGTTTTTGTCCTTCAGGGTTTGAGTGCTATCTGCGTAGGACTGCTTATTGCACGTGATGATTATGAGAGTACTTACGGTGGTGGGGGAGCTGCATTCACTGACTGACTGGCATGTTTCTGAAGCCTCTGACGATGCCGAGCTGGATGACTTCTACAGCGGCAAAACAGGAAAAAACACCCGTGTTTTCTTTTCATCGTGTGTGAAAAGCTTAAATATATATATCTATAAATACATATTGTTTTTTTAAAACATGTAAAAAACCAGCGACTTACCTGGCTAGTGATGTCCGAGGGCATGGGCGAGGGGGGCTTGGAGTAGATGTTGGCATCCTGGGACACAAAGCCCGAATCGTGGGAGGAGACGCTGCTGAGGCGGTGGGCGGCGATGCCCCCCGGTGGCAGAGGCTGGTGCGGCAGGCTGCTGCGGTAGCGATAGGAGGAGGAGGAGGAGGATGAGGTGGGTGAGTGGGGCTGCGAGCCTCCACCACCTCCACCAATACCGATGCCTCCCCCCGATGAACGGGAGGCGCTACTGTGGGCGCTGTTGACACTGCTGCAGGATGGGGAAGGTGCAGAAGAGCGGGGGGGGGGAGGAGGGGTGGGGATGGAGGAGTGATGGAAGGGTGAGGAGTGTGAGAGGAGGATGAAGGTGACGATTGGCGTCAGTATGTAGGGGGATGGAGCGCGATTACAGGGGCGTGTCGTTTCCATGTAGGAGGAGGAAGTTGACACAATGTGTCAAAGTATGAGGGGTCGGTTTTTTGGTTTATGATTGGAGGATGCGATGGAGGGGTTCGGTGATTGGTTTACGTGATGAGGTGAGGTTCAGGAGTAGTTCACAGCAAGTTTGTCGGTTCAGCAGACGCATCAAAGTCACACACGAGTCACAGTTAGAGAGCGGGGACCCCCAAGAGAGGCAGAGGGAAAAGGAAACCAGGTCACCAAAGAAACCGAGAGAAAGAGGGCAAACCAACCAATCACAGGATGGCACACAAACGAGACGCAAAAAAAAGTAAAAGACAGACAGGTGGAGAAAGAAACAAGCACAGAGAATGACGGTTATGGTGAGGGGGAAAGGGGGGAGGGTAGGGAGGAGAAAGGAGAGGGTGGGAGGGGGAGACAGAGAGTGTGTGAGCTTATGAGGATCCTGGGCACACACACACACACACACACACACACACACACACACACACACGCGCACACAGAACACTGCAGGCAAGAGGCTGTGATCTTGCATGCTTTAGGGCGTCGCCTTGAGGGCGACTGCTACGACAAGCAAACACTGAGGGGGAGAACTACAGAAATACACTTCTAGGTCTTATTCCTGTAGCATTCATTTTGTTATTCACAGATATTATTTATTATATCAGACAGGACTGGACGCATCGGCGACCCAAAGAACGCTGACGCTCATTTATGCTAAAAATTCAATATCTTTGGTCGTCTTTGGCCGCGCTACAGAGTTCTACAGAATGTTCCTGAAGGTGACTGGACAAACAGTGATGGAGCACTGACACGCAGACGGACAGACGGAACGGTCACGGGGAAAACCCAAAACATCAGTGAAGGCTCCTCTTTCTGAAATCAATAAAAAAGCACCCTGCAAGAGCGGGCGGGCATAAGGTGTTGCTCGTGTGTGTGTGCGTGTGTGCGTGTGTGTGTGTGTGTGTGTGTGTGTGTGTGTGTGTGTGCGTGCAAGCACCTGCACATGCTGCTCTTGCGGGAGCTGGAGCTGCTCGGGGACGAAGGAGGGGTCTGATAGGACCAGCTGTAATCGGACCCCTTCAGATCCTTAATCACCTGAGAGAGAGAGCGAGAGAGAGAGCGAGAGAGACAGAGAGAGAGAGAGAGAGAGCGAGAGAGAGAGAGAGAGAGAGAGAGAGAGAGAGAGAGAGAGAGATCCTCATTTGTTTTATTTTTCTTTCTCTTTTTCGTCTTTCTTTTCTGTGTTCTTGCATATTGTGTGTGTGTGTGTGTGTGTGTGTGTGTGTGTGTGTGTGTGTGTGTTTCACCTGTTCACTAGCTGGGGGCAGTTTGTGAGGATCGGTCGTCAGCACGGTGAGGTCATCGATGATGGCCTGGAGGTGGGTGATCTCTCCCAGCATGGCGATCTCTCCGTTCTAACAACAACAACAACAACAACAAAAAAGCGAGGACTCTTATTTCCCGCTGACCTCGCTGTCGTCCAATCAAAGTCCAAAAACACACGTCAGACAGTATTGAGCGCTGCACTGCAATCGTAGGTGTGATATTCATTACTAAATGTTACTTTTGTCTTTTATTAACGCTTCGAGGGTCACACATAAAAGCTCATCATTTAAGTTCACTGCACTGAACATTTTAACACTTTTTTTTTATGATTTTCTCCAAACTTTTCCATATCACAATAAAAATCTGTATGTATATATAGATATTAATATTGCTCAGCCTTGAGCATACAGGCTTGTGTCATACCTCATGATTAATGAATAATAATAAACAACTTAATATTCGTGTTGGACTTCATCTTTCTACTTTTCTTTGGTTGCATAAAATCTGAGGCAGAAATGATGTGAGGTGATTTTATTTCACGGAACCTTAATATGATATCATAATGATTTACTGTAATATTTCTGGCCACAATAACTGTAATCTGACAGTGTCGCATCCCTCCATGTCAGTTCCGTTGCAGTATGTCGCCTCCCGGTGGAACTCGTGTGCAGTGAAGGTGTCACTCTTTGTATTTTGTTTTTTTTTGCGATCACACGACCAACAAATTAATAAAAGGCACTGGAAGTGAATTGCAGTCAGTGGAGTTGCTCGGCAACAACGGAAGCCCGTGGCCAACCCTGTGCAGAAGGTCGGCCCCCAGAAAGGTCGGCCCCCAGAAAGGTCGGCCCCTCACCACAACAGGCTGCAGGAAGCCGATGACGGTGCAGAAGCGACCCCTCTCCTCCACGAGGGCCCGGCGCACCGCCTGCTTCTCCGTCTCCTCCATCAGCAGGCACATGTCTGTCACATCCTGCATGGCGCTGTCCAGCTGAGGCTGCAGGTCCACTCGCCCTGGGGTGGGGGTGGGGGCGGGGAGAGGGGGGCGGGGGGGTGAGGAAAACACATTTGAGATAGAAGAGAGTGAGAAAGTCCGGTCGGGGAAAAGTCGATGGTAGTCAAGTATGAAGGGAAGAGGAGAGGCGGAGAACGATGGGAGGTGCAGATTGTGTAACATTAACAGGATGTGGGCTTGATGGGATGTATATCTCGGCACCAGGCCCTGCTTCCCCATAATGCACTGCTCCATCAAAACCCTGGCATACATTATGAAATTCCGACTGAGGGAGACGGAAGTCAGCAGCGACACTTTGTTTGATGTTTTCGGCTCGATGCTCGTTATTTTCTCTAGGTATTATTATATTTTCATGTATGATATTATCCGCGTTGTTCGACAGACCTGATGAGACAAAGTCCTGCACACGACCAAAAGCTCGTCACTCCCTCGTGGTTCCCCACTACTCTTGTCTTCCACGTCCCCGGATTGTATCTATGTGTGCACGCAGGTGTGTGTGTGTGTGTGGGTGTCTTCCCGTCCTGCCGTCGTCCTGGGCCCCGCCTACCTACACACCTGCCATTCATCAGCTCATCATCCGAGCAGCGCTCATCTTCCACCTCAGCGAGAACTCCCATTCTGTTGAAACCTCACCGTCTGTGTCTTGGTGACCTACATCGTATCCTTTATTGAGCTGAAGTTATTAACAGTAGCTTCTAATATTGCCATATTTCTCTCCTTTATCCTCTGAAAACTGAACAGATTTGATTATGTTTCGAACATTTTGGAGGCTATTCATTTCCAGGGCGTCAAACGCAAACGCTTTTTCGCCCCGTCCCTCAATCACCTGATACCGATGTCCTTTAGCATGTGTATGAGACGCACCGGGGCTTTCAAGTATAACTTCCATGTAAACCAATCAGAATAAGTATTCGACGCTCTGAAAAATTGCTCAGGAATTATGACGACGTAGTATAAAGAGGGTCAAACAAACAGTCACACTTTGAACCAGGAGACCGGTGTATATCCCCAAAAAATATTTAAAAAGTATGTATATATATATATATACATATGTATATATGTATGTATAGCTTACTTTTTTTTGGTTTCTTAGCATAGGCCGACAAGATGACGTTTCAGTTAAATTCGACAGACAGACTTGTGGATATTTATTATCCATAACTCCACATGTCTGTTTCAGCTCAGACCTGGGCTCCATGTGTGCATAAGACGTTGATCACAAGGTGCGAGAGTGTTTCCCTTTCTGTCCCCGCGTCAGGGGTAAAACGAGGTAATGACAGTACGGAGCCAAAACCCAAATAAAGTCTCTCTGCACTAAAGCCTCCCCACTCGCTGTTAATGCACAGCGACCGCTTGATGACAGAGGGTGAGACGTAGAGGTGCACGTGTGGCGAAGAAAAATCTCAATCCACATCTACTGTTCACAGAAGAAAACGTGGAATGCAATGGATGGAAAGCAAGACATGAAATAAGTATATTTTGTAGTGTTGCAGCATGCACGAAAGTCAGAGTAGTCTGCAAGAATGACGGGGGAGGGGGGAGGTTGGGGAGGTGGGTGGGGGTTGGGGAGGTGGAGGGGGGCATGAGAGCAGGACGGGAGTCTGCTGTGTGACTACAAAGCTCCTAGTAGAAGTCATGCAGGAGTCGGGGAGGAAGTTAAATTACATCATGCGTTTATCGGGGGTGGGGGGGGTGAGACGGCACCACTCCAACTTTAACCACTGCGGAGGAAACAAACCGATGCGCGACGCTTCTTGAGGAACTGCCGTGTTGCAACTAGTTTTACACTAAAGTCATGGTGGCTGTGGTCGGAGATAAAAACAGCACCGCTTGGATATCTGCGACATCAGCCCCCGTCAGTCATGCAGCTCATAAAAGCTGCATGTTCTACAGGTTCAGCATGTGACAATTAGTTTTGGGGTCATATCATTTACTGTTGTTTTAATACTGTATGCACCCCAAAAGCACATCCCAACCCTTAAAAGTAAAATTATATTGATTACAAAAAGAAACTCAGTAGTATTTTTCTTGCCCTTAATCAGATTCCAAAAACCTTTTACACATACAACGTTTATAGATCTTTTTTTTTTTACTGTGCTGAACACAGAGCTTGATAACTTGCACTTACTTGACACGTTTTTTTTAGTTGCACGGCTTGTCCACAGTTTCACAGCCAAGCTACCGTTGTCCTACGAGCTCAATGTGTACTCCCGAAACATCTGACTGACCAGCTGCCATAAAAATAGAATCCTCATTATCCGTCGCTTCAGGCACCTCTTTATGTTTTTTCAGTCATCAAAAGAAAGTGGACCTGTAGTTATGTAACATAAAGGAACGTCTACCCTTTTGTCTGCATTCATATATAGTTACGTATGAGTGACACAAGATGAGGCCAAACTAATCTAGTAGAATCTGGAGGCCGCGGCTTTCTGTTTGGAGGCCCGAGAATTATTGAGCAATCGCGTTTCGAGCAGGCTTTGGTTGAATGCAGGTAAACGAAGAGGTGGCGGTTACTTTGCATTTTTTTTATTGGTTTAAAATGAACTTGTAAACGGACTAATCGTGAAACAGCTTCAGTCCCGAGACTCCAGCTCCAGTCTCGCATCTCACGTTGCTGATCGGACTGAAAACAACGGGCAACGCACGGAACGAGGAGGTCTCGGCCTGCATATCAGAAATATAGCTCCCTTTGACCCCAAGAGGCTTATCTGTCATCGGACCAATAGAAGATGGGTTCCAAGACTGAGGCCAGACAGGAAAACTGTGTTTTTCTTGGTAAAAGAACAGTCACACATCTATTTAGCCTGGAGGGGACTCGACAGCTTTACTGAATAAAATGAAGGAATTAAACAGGTGCGATATGTTCCTGTGTGTTTAAGTGTTCAACTGAAACGCTGTTACCTGATCCTGGGATCACATCTAGCTTTTCAAATGTTGTAAAGTTGGTTTATGATGTGCTTATGTGATACATTTCACCAACTAAATCTTTATCAAGTTACCTAAAACCAATACCTGACTTCTTTAGGAGGTCCCCCCCCTCCGGTGGGGTAATCCAGCCTCGAGTTCAAGACGATTCCATATATTACAAAATAATCCCTGAACATACACAGAAACGTTTCCATGACCACTGGGTATCTCACATGCAGCAGCAGTGCCCTCAGTAGCATGCTGGATACACTGTGTTACACACATGCACGTTTGGTCATCTGCAGGAGAAGGTTGAGAGGTGTGAGTTAGAGAAGAGAGGAGGTGATGCGGCAGAGCGACAGGCTGATACTTACCCTGGATCTCTATTACAGGGGGGGGCAAATACCACAGGGAGGGAGAGACGAGGGAGAAGGGGAGGCCGCGAAAAAAGGAAGCAAAACAAGAAAAGAGACAGGGGGGGGGCAGAGAGAGAAAAAAGGAGGGAGGAGGGGGGGGGGAGGGGGGCAGACATAGCAGAACTCATTGTTAGGGTTAGTACAAGGAAGCCATCCCAAGACAGCCACGTTGCCACAGGTTAGAGCAAAATAACACCGGTGCAACCAAAAACCAAATGAAAACACCAGCAAGCATCAGCACCGCGGGGGCCGACCAGACACATAACAGGGAAGGAGCCTGTTCCACCAAAATATGCTTTACTTTAATTCTTTAATTCAATGTATGGATCACATTTCATGCGTTACTGATATTTCATTCAAATGAAACAACAACCATTGTAAGTACATCATTTGCACTCAGAGATGCAGTCATATAGTTGTCTTTTACAAAAATGTAATTACATATATATATATAAAAAAAAAAAAAAGAGAATGTCATTTTTGAATTTTTCCTCTACGGCATTTATGCATCCATCTGCCCGGCAACTGAGCGGAAGCTGCTCCAGAAAGACTAATTATTGGTCGCTGCATCCCTGAGCGAAGTGTTTGAGGACAAATGAGAAAGAGACCTGCAAAACACTTCAGCACCACTAGATGGCGGTCTAAACCTACCAATTATTTTGCCCTGGACTATAAAAAAGCCTTCGGTTCTTGACCTCGGTGAATGACTCAATTTCCTGTTCGTGTGTGTGTGTGTGTGTGTAGGCACTGAATAAAATCACTGAGTCTGTATTCTAATGATCACCAATGAAAATCAGATCCAGACCATACATCACCATCTGATCTATTTTGAGCCCAAGGAATATAGTTGTTGGTGTTCGTTTGACTATTTACTAGTGACAGTGATCAAAATGAACATGAGCGACACAGAAACACCACTGACACAAAAATAATTGTCTTTGTGACCTTGCAAAAACACTATTTGACCTCCACAATGTGACTTTTTTTTGCCCGACCGCTGACTGTTACCTTTGCGAGCCTTCTTCTGTAGTTTCATGGTGTCAGATGACTTCTTCTTGATCTCGTGGCGGGACCTCTTGTACTCTGGAAACAGGGCGAACGGGGGCTGCTTTAGTAACGGGCACGTGAAGCTCACAAAATCCCACATTTCGAATATTGACTTGAGTGGGAACGCTTCCCGGAAGCTGTGAACCCAGGAGCTCTCTGATGAAGACTCAACACTGGTTGGAGGAGGACGCTGATCCTTATTTATTACAGTCGGCATTGAACAACATCTTCGTGTCTGTGAGGTATAGCAGATCTGAAACCACCAGTAAGTTTCACATAAAAGCACCAGATGTCATAAACTGTCGTGATGAATACATTAATTATCTTATGATCTAGTAACCATGGTAACGTGTGAGTCAGCACGTGATCATCATCAGTATTTTAGCAGTTCTTCGCTGAACGCCCTGTTCGTCCCTTTTTATGAAGCGTAAGATTTCATTATTTCATTATTCTCTGATGTATTTCTGAGCCCTTTTGTAAGAAAGGACATAAATAATAACAACAGTATCAACAAAGTGCAGCACGACTCGGCTGTACAGAACTGTCCGAGGAAGGAGTTAAGTGTCGCGTCGCGCTCGCCGCTCTGGGTTTGTTATCGGTTCGTTGGTTTGTTTGTCTGCAGTATGATGGAAAAACAGCTGGCCCTGATTTTCCTGAAACTTGGTGGAAGGACGTAGCATGGGCGAAGTAAGAACCCGTTTTCTGACTTGGTCTGGACTAACCGACTGATAATAACACAGCTAAAAAAACATTAATTTCAGCCACTAGGGAGGCATATCTAGGACCAGACACAAAAAGGCTCCAGCCTGAAAAGCCCTGGCTAATTTCTTTTTGCCACGTCATCCGGGATCCTGCATTGGTATATTGAATACTTGACTAGTGCACCTTTCTGGTCGATTACTTATTGTAGATTGCATGTCATGGCGATTGTTGAGACGATGACTCGTAAACCCTCTCTCATGTGTACTATTAGAAGGCTAGGCTTCCAGATGAATCAAACTGGATTTCCTGTACTTGTCACTGGTACTTGTAGCAACATGCAAAAGTTAGAACATGTCACGAGGTATGACGCAAATAGTTCTTCCCGAGTTTAGTTGAGACGAATGTTCCAGTTGATTGACAGTTAAGGGATCTACTGGCTGATTATGCTTTCCTTTGATCCAACCGTCACAGAAATCAATAAGCCACAGCACCTCGCAACGTTGGTACTTTCTTCTTCTAAAGCTACTACTAATGCGGAGAATTCTATGAATTTAATCATCATAACCTGCGGTGTGCACGTACCTTTGGCATGATCCTTATCCAGCTGGTTGGCTGTCTTCTTCCAGTCCTCAATCTTGTCCTGGAGAGGATTGATCAGACTCTCCATCAAAGCACTGCGGGAGAGATTTAAGAGGGAAGGCACATACAAGTATGAGATATTGTGAGATTATGCTTTGTTTCATTCAAAATTCAATCCCAGGACGAATGTTTTCACTGTGCGGTTGACAAGAGACTGGCTCCGTGTGAACAGTAGGGACCCCCATGTTCCGACCACCAAGCCCCAATGGAATTCTGGAGTGAGATCCTTCCACGCACTTCCCTCCACGTGTCGTTCCACTTTGTAATTTTAGTATCTGGAACGCTGCCCCTCTCCTGACACACACATGCATCTATGATACGCTCGCAAACAAATGTGGGATCACTGGAATGTGTGGACATATACACAAACACACCGATGGCTTTTTAGCTTCCAGATTGACCCGGCCTTCAAAGCGACCCCTGTCATTGCCACGGTCGTAGATCTTCATCATCATTATCACCACCATCATCATTGAATAGCCTGTGCCGTGGAAAAGTCCTGAGAAGAGCGTGGAGAACGAAGGAACAGGCAAGCGGTGGTTGAAAGCCGACTCTCGGTGAGGTTTCCGGAGCGGTCCGTGTTGTGAGCCAACGGTTGGATCCATTTACGCTGGTTCTGATATGTACAGACAAAAGCAATGTTCTCTCATGGAATCCATGCGGCCGAGGAGAACAACTTCACAGCATAACACCGAAGACGAGCACAAACACTCACGAGGTTTTGACTCGATGGGCTACAGGGTGAGAGTCAACGAAGGAAAGGAAAGGACGGAGGTGAGAAAGGACGGGGAAAAAGGAAGTGAGTGAGAAAGGAAAGGAAGCGAAGACATGGATCTTACTTGGTGAACTGGCGAAGTTTGGCCTCAATGCTGCGATGCCTCATGCACATCCTGGTCAGAGCCGAACCGATGTCTCTGGTTGCCCCTGGAGATACAAAGCATCCAGGTTCATATGATGGAACACAGACACACACACACACACACACACACACACACACACACATACATACATACATACATACAGATGTTACCAAAGAGTCTCATCGCACATTTAGCACCGAAGGCCCTTTTGTGCTCTACAGAAACCACATGAAGCTGTGATCAATATTTACATTACAGCTATTAGTGTGCCGTGCAATGTAAACGCTGGTAAAAGCATTGTATTCCTCAAACAGAGAACCAGGGTTTTTTTTTTTGTATCCTTTTACATTCAGCCAGTATTTACACAAGACCCCGATCTGCCTCTCACAGATCCTCCGCACACTCCCCGCTTCGTCCAAATAAAGCAGTGTCTCGTGAGTGTGTGTTTGTGCCAGAGCCAAGTGCTCCGGGACCCAGTTTCGTGAGCGGCTAACCTGCAGCTGTAAACACCAGGCTATTTTAAGGCAGAGTAGGTCCATGTGGAAAATGCTGACCCCCCCCCCCCCCCCCCCCCCCCGTCTCCCCGGAGTTAAAGACTGTTTAACTGATGGCAGGAGCCGCTAACTTCCTAACAAGGTGCTCGCTGCTGCTGCTGCTGCCGCCGCAGCACAGGTGGAGAGCGTACGAGAAAGAAACGAGATTAGAGCATCAGTCTCATGCTATGTACTTTGAGACGTTCCAGCAGAGGTATGGTTTATATAGCATGCGGAGCCGCGTGGATACCATAATCACCGCTGCCACGGAAATGTACACACTGGAAAATTCAGATTAAAGAGCAGCCAAATGGGATTTCCTCGAGGGACACTGTTTATCATAAGGGCTTAGACGGGTTTACACGGGGAAATGCAGGGAGAGTCGTGGAGGGAGGAGGGGGGGGGGGGTTGTTATTTGAAAATGTTAATCAACAGATTAATGTTTTCATCCAAAATTGAAGAAAATTCAGTGCTTGAAAAGAAAAGGGGGATGGTAAACGTTCCCTAAATGAATCAGCAACTGTCTCATAATGAATATTGTGTTTTTTAGACAATATTCAAATTGCAAAAAAAGGTTATTAAGTTCTGATTTTTTTTTTTTTTTTTTTTTTTTTTTGCACGGACTGATTCACTTGATGGTTCAAGACATGTCTTGTCACCAGAGGCGCCACCATGAAGTGAACGTAAACTATCCTGACAACTTAAAGAAGGATTGTCAATATGTTTGGTACAAACATGTCGGCGTATGTTTATGGAGAGCTGCGGCAGCTGCCGTCTTTTGATCCTGCGGTCGAAGTGCGGCCAAACACACTAAAAGATGGAGATAGTTTCACTTTTGGTATCGTATCGCAGCCAGAGTGTAACAGTAAACAGCCAATCAGTAAACAGAGTCCTGTGACCCCCGTGACATGTTGACCTATGTTAGACAGAATTTCCTCCAGCTTGAGACACAGGAAAGTGTAGTTATTGTGGCGAGTGGCATATCCCTGCTGCCTCGTGTGTTTCAGCGTAGGAATAGTCATAACTACTCATAACTTCCTCTTTGATAGCGCTTATAGTTAGGGCTCGCTCAGGTTTGCCCTGGTCCAGCCCCTAGATATGCTGCTATAGGCTTAGACTGCTGGGGGGACATCTTAGGATACACTGAGCTCCTCTCTCCTCTTCTCTATCTCCTTATTTATGAATTCATGTCCCATCGATGCACATTACTAACTCTACTTCTTTTGTGCTTTCTCGCCTCACAGGTTTACATGGATCGTGGTTTTATCTGGACCCTGGTCCTGCCTCCTGCCTCCTGCAGTGGCCCCGCTGACACCCACTGCTACTATCAATATTATTATTATTAGTCACATTTCTATTACTATTGCTCTGTCCATCCTGAGAGAGGGACCCCTCCTCTGTTGCTCTCCTTGAGGTTTCTTTCTTTTTTTCCTCCCCATTAAAGGTTTCTTTGAGGGGGGGAGTTGTTGTACCGACGTGAGGGTCCTGGGACAGAGGACGTCGTATCATGTGCAGATTGTAAAGATTTGTGATTTTGGGCGACACAAATAAATATAATTGAAATTTAATTGAACTAGATTATCAGAAAGCAGGTTTAATTTAAAAAGAAAACATGAAATAATACGAAGCACAATTTAATTAGAAGGTAGTTCAGGGCGACGGTCCGTATGCAGTGTGTTGGATAAAGTTGCATTATCTCCTACATCAGATTGTGTGACTTAATAATGAGTCCTGCTCTGGTTCTTGCTCCCGAGCACCTTTAATATTACTTGTTTCATTTCCCCACCAGCCAGTCTGTAGCAGCAAACCAGCAACCAGTCATATCAGGCACATACTCACATATGTTACCACATACCCATACGCTCACAAATGCCAAACCACACACACACACACACACACACACACACTCACACTTTCACTGTGTGTTGTTCACATCCAGAGAGAAGTGCTCCATTCATAATTAACAAATTCCTCCCTCACGCCTCCTGTTCTACCCGGCAACCATTCATTAAAGCAGAGCCTCCCTCCCCCTGAACACACCCATTCACACACACACACACGCACACACACACACACACACACACACACACACATGCACACACACACACACACACGCACACACAGACACACACACACACACAGGCTTCAAGTTGACACCATGCATGCCGATCAGTTGTACAAACGAAGCGGTATTTTGAACTGCGCGTTGACAGTGTGATCAATAAGAGGTTCTTAAGGGGGGAGGAGTGAAGCAAATAGTCACATGACTGATGGAAGGAGAAGCGTGTGATATTTTGTATCGGAGGAAAAAGGAATATTGGGAAAGAAATGAGAGAGGACGAGACGGAGGGGGAGATGAGAGAGGATGGAGAGGAGAGGGGTCGCCTTGCACATTTTAATGAGCTCACTGCTGGCGACAGACACATGGGACTGGAGTTACAGCCAAGTGTGTGTGTGTGTGTGTGTGTGTGTTTGATCTTTACATTTATGATGGTCCGCTTCCTGTTTGTCATTACCATGCCTCTCAGACCCCATAGGAGATCAACAACCGAACACACACTACTCACATCTGGAATACAGCTACCGTGTGTGTGTGTGTGTGTGTGTGTGTGTGTGTGTGTGTGTGTGTGTGTGTGTGTGTGTGTGTGAGAGAGTGAGTAAGTGCCGATTGGCTTTCTAGTGCAACTAAAAGTAAAACGGGTCGAGCAATGTTGTGAACTATGCTTATGTCTGCGTTGTTATTTCATGCAAAATTACCAAAACAAGTAAACCTGCATGTTTAATGTTGGTTCAACACTGTCTTGCTGCACGTCTCAGAGGGTGTAGGTCGTTGACCTTACTGTAGGCCGGTGATGTAATAATGATTTGACAAGAAAACAGGCCCAAAAAAAAAGAGAAAGTGAACACTGGGATAAGAGACTTTCACAACCGAAATTCTTTTTTTATTCAAAAATGTATGCAGTCGAGGCAGGGTTTAAAAGATAATAAAAACCCTTATTGCTCTATCTGCAAAATTCATCAATCATCTCAGCTGTTACCAACAGTTATTCTTGTGGAACTCTGCTGTAACAGCAGCTCTGTTTTAAGTACTGTGTTTTTAGCATTATCAAAACAAAAATCTTCATTTTCTTTTGGCTAGATCATTGTAAAATTATGTGTCTTTAATAAAAGACACATACACTGTAGACCGATAGTGTTGTTATCTCGAGATACATTTTAGAATTCAAAGAACGAGAGAAGGTCCGTTTAACACCGGCCTCGTACAGTATTAGTGTACACCAAAGCCACATATGTATCCAGTGTTAAATGTTGCCTTTTTGACATAATAATATATCATATTGGGTAAACCTCCCACAAAAAGACAGAGCAGAGATATACAGCCAAACGGAGTCGTGAAACCTGACATGTGAAGCAGCTTCCCGATCCAGTCGGTTTCAGGTGGTTTATTTATGTGAAAGGGTAGAGAGCTTATGGGACCTTCTTTTGCCTTAGCAACAGAAAATACATTTTGGGTTATTTTTACATAATATATTGTACCAGTATTCTGAGGTTATCCCCGACCGCCCAGATCCCCTTTTTTGTATGTCCACCCTGCAGATGGAAGGAGGGACTCCCTCCTGGGAAATATGACTTGACTCTTTCTCCCCTTCCACTCCCTTTTTCTCTCCCTTTTCTCTCCCCTTCCGCTCTCCCTTCCTCTCCCCTTCCTCTCTCCCTTTTCCTGCTTTTGATCTTTTTTTTCTTTATCTGCATCCTGGCTGTAAAAACACATGTACGTTTATGTACGTGTGGATTCTACCCTTGTACTGTACAGATGTAGCGTAATTTACAATTCTGTCATTTACTACACGATCCATCATGACATTTCTTTCTGTTAATGAATCAGTCGTACAATAGGCAGTGAACCTGAGTAAGTTCAATTTTGGTCAAACCAAAATAAGTGTGTAAAATATGATATTATAAAAGAGATTAGAACATTCTAAATAGATAGACGATTTGCTCTGTTAACAGCATGTAACATCAGCAGTACAGTTACTTCTTACGACACACTGTTCATTTCCCACCTGTTTTGCTTTTAATATTTCTCACACTTCTGTTGGTAACATATTTATTGGTGCTTTCTTTCATGGCACAGAATAGAAGGTACGTACAGCCATTCATTAGAGGCTCGTTCAGCCTTCTGGCTCTCTCTCTCTCTCTCTCTCTCTCTCTCTCTCTCTCGCTCTCTCTCTCTCTCTCTCTCTCTCCAAATCTGAACGGTAAACTATGATGTTTGTTGGATAATGCATAACAACAATCTGTATCGGTGGTTTATAAAAAGCTTCAGCATAGTATGCTCATGATCTTATAACATGGTAATAAGCACTCCCTCTAGCTCTGCTTTGTTGTTCATCAGCTCCTGAGAAAACGTTGGACTCTTCTTCAGCTGCTAAAAGCACCCTGTTCACCAGCTAGTGACTAACTGAGTGTGCTGAGCACAGAGTGCTTTATATAAGAGCTGCGACTGAAAACAGATGCTGCTGTTGAATAAAATCACGACAGTAAAGATCCATTTGTAGTATTGAAAATATAATTTCACTAGTTAAACCGGCGACATGCGCATTCTCCACGTATCTCCTTTTCTGTGGAATGGAGCTCTTCAGTCATATATGAATACTGATCTTTAAGCATTGTGTTTATTACTATTTCAATGTTTTTGGGAGGTTCATGTTATTTCTAACATGGCTTTATGGAAATAAATAGTGTTTTGAAGTAAAACGCTTAATAAACAGTAAACATGATAACAGTAGTATAAATTGTACCATAAATGGTGCATTTTAGTGTGTTTTCATCAACTCCCAGCCGTAGTAAAGAGACATTCAGTTGCATCACTACCCATGGGATCTTCTTTATAATGGTAGATCATTTTTTAGACCAAGCACATGTACTTACGTTTGCGTACTTGCTGATACGAGTAACAATATGAGTACGAAATATTACCATTACAGTGCTAACCATGACTTTGATAACATGTTTTATCTTCATCCGATGTTTGCTGACTTTCTGAGTAAGAAATTAAATTTACAGCAGTATCGCCACAAGCGGGTTTGGGGCTCTACAGAGCAAAGTCACTTCAGGTGATTTCACTCTGTCTAAAGAAGGAGTGAGACCAATCACACGCCTGTTTCATCATGACGATGTATGTAGCCCTTCATTGACTCATGGCCAAATTTGCATTGATCAATATCTTGAAAACTAAATAAAATAACAACAAGCTCTGAATATTTCATTTATTTTTGGATGTTTCGAGGTCCTTCCATTCCATGGGGGCTAGAACCCTAACGATAACACTGGTGCAGATAGGGGACCAAACATAACATCATAGTTACAAAATGACTGTTTGGACATTTTTTAATTATATGTGAAAGCCTGTATGTATGCAGAGTAATGTGTGTAACAGTGAATCAATAACTATGTTATACTTATGAAAAGATTTGATCATGTTTAGTCATGTTTAAAAACCGGGCACAGTGTTAGTCTGTCCAGTGAATGGCAATGTAACTATTCTTCCTCGTCACCTAGCAACTGACTTAACTGACAGGTTTGTTACGGTTTCCATGACAGCGTGGATTTTGGCCTGTTGCTAAGGTGAGAATCAGAACGTTTGTTGCTAAGGTCAAATTGTCTGTTGCTACGGAAATGAATGTCTGAACTTCACTGCAAGAGAGCGAGAGAGAGCGAAAGAGAGAGAGAGAGAGAGAGAGAGAGAGAGAGAGAGAGAGAGAGAGAGAGAGAGAGAGACAGAAGGACGGACAGAGAAAGACACACACACACACACACACACACACACACACACACACACACACACACACACACACACACACACACACATACACACACACAGTAACCTCACTGTGAAAACCGGAAGAGGGCCTAGAGCAGAGAGGGTACATGAACAGTGACCACACACACATATTCTGGAAATAATTACATAACTAAATGATCTTAAATTATTTTAGTACACGTGCAATGACACTGTTATGCAGCCAGCCGACATTCAACTGTGGATCAGGAAACAAAATAGGTTATGGAAATGCAAAAAGGATTCGTAATATCTGTTTTATTGCAACCGTGTCTCTTAAGAATTACGTTCACATGCAACGAAACTGCATTCTCATATTCATATTATTCATATTCATATTTTTTCCTGGTTTACGCTTGCAAGTTACTTGGTTATGTTTAGCAAAAGATGGTTTGGCTTAAAATAAGTACATTTGTTGTGTGACTTGTATGTAACTACTTATTTAACGCTGTGGGTTTGGCGTAACGTTAAGCGTGTATTTGTGATTCATCAAAAAACAAACATAACTCGGGATAAAATGCATTTCCGTTGGATGGGTCCATATCGAGACCAGGCTGGTTTTATAGCTTTAGGTTTAGGACCACCAGCCACACCTCCTCTTCTTCATATTCTGGAGTGATTACAGCACCTTACTGTAAAATAACAGTTAGAATTAAAACACACCAATATGTGCCGTGGTATACTGTTGCTTTCCCAGAGAATATCAATGAGCCTCTTTAAACAGTCTGCTCTGCTAATGATAACATGCTCTCTCTCTCTCTCTCTCTCTCTATCTCTCTCTCTCTCTCTCTGTCCCTCTCTCTCTCTCTCTCTCTGTCTCTCTCTCTCTCTCCCTTTCTCTCTGCCTGGGGCATCTGTGGCCTTCCCACCAGTGCATCTCCATGGCAACTGTTATCTATGATCTTGCAGAGGGATTCGTCAGCCTCTGTCTCTCCATTTGCTGCGCAATGCAAGCAAACACGCAACTGCAACAGTGAATGGGAGCGATGACTGGACGCCCATTTGCCGAATCCACCCAGCATGTGTGTGCATGTTTGTGTGTGTGTCGTGTGTCTAGTCCTATATGTTATGTCACACCAGGTAATGGGGACAAAGTAAAAAAAAATGTTTCATGTTTTCTGTGTCAGATATACTGGGACAGCTCATAATTAGATGGACACACACATGGGACACTCAGGAAGACACACACACACACACACACACACACACACACACACACACACACACACACACTTACAAACACATACTATCCTCAGTACTCTAACTTTAACTTTTTTATATGATATTACCACGAGACAGAAGGGGACAACGTGTGGGAATGTACGCACATACAAATACATTATGATGCTTTTATTCATGTTGACATAAATGGTAGAAATACAGTCTGCTGTTGGGACATCTGCTTCATGAGCTGCTACACCTGAAGTTATGGTCACACTAAACCAACCTGTAAATAATCACGCTGCCTCCTATTTACTGGAGTTGAAGTCCATACAAGCGACTATGGTTTTGGCACATACCTCGGATCACCTTTTGTTCTCAGTAAATTGTGAATTTGCACGGTCGTCAATCAATAGAAGAAGGGAGCTGTGAGTTATGTCTGGAAATGGATGTCATCAATGTGTCGTACTCTGTTTCGTACCACATCACACTACCAGATCACATACTGCAGCATTGCGCCCACACACTCTTGACTTTGACACAGCAAAACCTTCAAAGCAACCCTTTTCTTGAAAATCCCTGACACCTGCCGACATGTCACCACCAACCAGTGGACTACTGCCTGAAGGGATTCTGATATCAATGTTTGGGAGTTTAAAGTGTTTGATGACAATATATATCCCTAACTTTTTTTATTTATTACCTAAATACATATAATAAACTAACAATCTTGATATGGGTCCCCTACTGTGGATTGTTTTCATGTTTCTTTATAAAATGGGACGTTTGTGACGTTTTACATTTGAAAGATCAACTTATCAGCGGTCTCTGCTGAACAAAAACTAAATTCTATAAAGTGCTTCAAACCTAGTTGTGTATATCTGTACTGCAACCTCTTGTTTTTTATCGGTCCACATGTACACAGACACAAATAAACATGTATCTGCAATAAGATAGTATCTTCCAGTGTGTCAGCCCGGCCGATTTGTTGGTCGAGGCCTGGAATGGACGCCTCCTACCGAGAAGGTCAGAACAAACACCAGCTGTGAGAAGAGGCGGGCTGGCCATCGGCGAGTTTGGGAAGACTCCCGAACGGCCGGTCTATTCCAGGCCTAATTGGCTGGTGATCAGTTTCTGATGTCAGTAGTTACTGTATGGTCCTCGGCTGTGGCGTGGGCCCGCCTGGCCTTAACAGCTGAAGACAGCACCGAGTGGAACGCTGGCTGTCAGACAGGGCCAATGTAATACTTTTTAGTATTAAGGGGGTGGGGGGGGTTAGAGGGGGGTACAAGCAGCCCCTCCCATGTTGGACTGATCCTTGTTTTTGTTGGCATCAGACTGGCTCAGTAATTTCCATCGTGGTCGTGACGAACTGTGACGAGGACTCCAGCTCACTGGCTTGTCTGGCCGGTCCTGTTTTATTTCAGTGCAGTGGTGACACGCGGTTACAAAGTGAGGAGGCAGGCGTCAGCAAGACATCCTGAAGCGTCTTGAAGGTTCTTCAGCATCACAAGATTATCCTTATACTACAAAAAAACGATATTAGTGATAAAATTAATGCCACATCATGTCCGGCCAAAGCCCTTCGGGCGCTCACATTAAACGGCCATCTCAAAGTCCCGGGCAGAATTCAGTCCCAGTGGGCCCCTGGCTGTGACAGAAATAAAAACTCAGCTAAAAGCCCATCCTCTGCAACCTTAATGAGCAGCAGCTCCTCCAAATGTTCAAGGTTTGCACAGTCAGTCGAGTTAATGTCAACCGCACTCTTTTCCTCACCTAACTAGGTGGTGTTGTTGCCCAGACCTAACTTCCTGCGAACTCTGAAGTTTATTTTGAAATAACACTGACACGCCCAACCTGACATATCCAGAGCTGACATAAGAGGGGTACCTAAAGCGTCATAGCTGGAAGCTTCGGGCCACTGACCAAGCGTCGGTGTTTCAGGAGTTTGGGGGGTGAGAATGTGTTGGGAAAACAGGTCAGCTTTCCCTTTATGTTTAAACCAGGTGATGTTGTGGTTTATATATCTATGTAAATCAGCAAGTAGCATTGTTGCATTAGCAGATGCTTATTGATATTTAGTGTCATTGTGAGTTAACGTTTGAAAGGGGAAGGTATCTGTGTGTGGTGCGTGTGCGTGTGTGTGTGTGTTAAGTTGATAGATTTCATCGACTCACTGAACGATCCCATAACTTAGTGGAAATAAGGCAGTGTTTAAAAGTATGTGGAAGAAAAAGGAAGCAATGGAAGGAGGGAGCCAATATCAGAAAGAGAAAGAGGAAAAGGATGTAGACGGTGATACGAGGGGGGAAGAGGAACATGGAGTCGGAGATGACGGTGCTCTTGTGTCCTGAGCGGCATAACAAGGAGGGAGGGTTAACGCCGGAGCAGGTGAGGCTGCGGTTGCCAAGGTTACAGACGTCTGCGGCAACCGCCCATCCGTTCCCCAGTGACACCAGCATCTCTGCGGTGACACAGCAACAATAAGAGGACGGGAGGGAGTTAGACCAAAGAGGAAGACAAAGAGGGGGCAAAGATGGAGGTGATGAGGAGACAGATTAAAGCATGGAGGGGGGGGGGGCAGGCAGGCAGAGGCAGCGGGGAGACTGCAGTAGTAGCAGCACCAGATAAAGCAGAATAATTCATGAGGCCTACATTCTCCTCTCACTATGAAAACCAAGTCAGAGATTGCGCTTCCCAGACAACCAGGCAGCCGGTCGTCACCGTGGCCAAAACAAGCCATCAGAAAATATCTACACACACTGGAGTGTATTCCAGGGTAAATCCTGTGCAGCAAACCTCACATACCGCATGCTGGAGGAATGCATTACAGCATGAAACACGATACCGAAGCCGTAAGCCACGAGAGGCCGCGGTTCGGAAGGGTTTGACTGAGGAGAAAAGGAGTGACGGTGTAAAGGCTCATCACGTTTGCTCATCAATGCTGTAGCTTAGCAATGTGGTGGGCAAGGAACATTGTGAGTGACGACATTTGTGACTCAACGACGTGACGACACGTACGGTAATACGAGCAGCCCTGTCCAATCAGAACAGCTCATAAAAGTCATGTCCGGTTTGCACCGTTAGGCCTGAACCCTGTTGCAAGACTGTAGCTGTTGTTGTTACAGTACATCCATTTTCGATGAGCTCATGACCAGTCTGTTTACCTGTCTGCCCTCTGATTGGATCAGAGACAGGAGGGGTAAAGGTGTTCACGAGCAATCAGGCAATAAGTGTGCTCTAAAATGAACGTGAGAGATTTAAAGTGAGCTGTGTCCCCTGCTGAGCTCTATCAGCAACTAGAAGCAAGACAACAAATCTTACAACATTAATGGACTGCCAATCAATGTCCGAGTTGACCTAAACCCTGTGCTGTGTGTTGCGGCTATATTATCATGTATGGCACCAAGACTGTAAGGGTTGAACGTGTCCTCACACAACAGTTCGATGCTTTCATTTTTGTGGGTTTTCCTACAAATGTCCGAGCGACGGACACGAGTGATCCTGTGGTGTTCAGGCAACAGAACTACTCGGTTGGGTTTAGGAATAGATCTCGGTTTTGGGTTAAAACGACAAGATGCGTTACTCAAGCACGGAGGTCACGTGACAAATAAGTCGAGGTTGACTTCTGGTTTCACACGGGACACGAACCATGGTCTCCTGGGTGAATCTGGTGTGGTTTTTAGTGCTTTACTTTCCGTAGGTACAGCTATGAGAATAGCTTGAAAGCTTAAATCCCCAGCTTAACGCAACAGCAAATGTAACCTGGCTTGACCTCCAAATGTCTTTGTTCAAACTCACACTCTGCATTTTGTGAACCAAAATCCAGCTAAAATATTCAAGCTTCAACAGGACGGAACTACAAGTTGTCTGTCAGACAGACATTCTTCCAGTACACAAAAATTGATATTCTCACACACACCACAACATGCCAACTTTGACCTCCGAACCCGCTCCCTGGACCCATGACATCAGATGGCCATGGCGAGGTCACTTCCTGTCAAAATACATCTCTCCACCCCAAACGCTGTTGCCATGGTGACAGGAGGATAAGATTGCCATTGACCGCTGAGCTGACGCACGCTCCCAAGGCTAAAAAGGCGACACATTCTCACTCCCAACTGGTCCAACACTTGGTCAGTGGCCCTGAGCTTCAAACTACGGCACACGTCAGTTTCCACTCATTAAATGCACGAGCGCCCTTTCAAACTAACCTTCCCTCTTAACAGGCGGTGGCTCAGAGGGAGAGTGTCCTCTGATCGGTAGATCGGCGGCTCGATCCCCGACCTCTGCAGTCGAAGTGTCCTTGGAACGAGATACTGAACCCCAAATTGCCCCCGAAGGCTGTGCCGTCGGTGTGTGTGAGTGTGTGTGTGTGAATTGGTGAATGTTGGCTGTAGTGTACAGGGCTCTGAGTGGTGGGGAGACTAGGCTGGCTCTATAGATTATATAGCACTTAGTTTGTGGTTAGAGTTAATGCCTAGTTCACACTGCACGACTTCAGCACTAGTTTTCTGCTTCCCGAGCTCCCAGACAAAAGCCCCTATGTGTGTTTTTGAGACAGAACATAGTTTGGACACCTCACAAGAGCTCGTAGTGGTTAACCCCCTGTCAGTCATGTAGTGTGAAAACAACAACGAGACAGCGAGCTGCGTTGTGTGAACTCGGCTTATCTTGACTGCCTCAAACGACTCACACCACTACCGGGTGACCGGCGGCTCACGGGACTCAACGTGTCTGTAAAATGCTCTCAGCTTCCTCCGGTTCGCACAGAAATCAACATAAAGCAGCATTTATCTCGGTATGTATCTAGTCTACATCTGCTTATCAGCTCCTGTCCTCCCATCACGCTGTGATGAACCTGAACAGACGCTGTTCCGGTCCAGTCTGGTTGATTTCCACGGCCGGTCAGTTCCGTCTCCAGTCTCCTCAAACATCGCACGGCATCAACGAGTCACTACCAAGTGGCCACGACAGACACTCTAAGAATTTCTTTATCCGCCCAAAGCTTTTTTTTAATTCATGGGGTGAAATAGTTAAGTACACCGTGTGTTCAGTCACAAAACGGAGAGAAAATGTACAAGATTTATGGCGTAACCTGGTGACTTATTGATTACACACATTAAAGGAAAACAGATTTCCATCACGTTTCGCTCTTGGCGATGTTCGTCTGCTGTCTGGACCGAGAAGAAAACACAGCACTCATACTGAACCGGCCACAACTAAAGGTGTGTGTGTCTACTCTTTCTTACAGGTCATCCAACTTGTAGTTAAATTCCTCTAAATGAAAACCATCCGTATAATGAAACTAAACTTGAATATTAAAATCTTTGTGCAATGGGATTTTCAGACACTTTCTGTTCATTGGTCGTATAAGAGCTGAACCAAAATGCTCCTGTCAGTCTAAGTGTACAGTGTTAGTACACTGAGACTGTAAACTGTGAAGAGATTGTATCTTATTCAGCCCTGATTATCTACTATTAAATACCCTTCATGGTAAGTAGCACCTCTATCATTTCTTCATGTCAAACGTTATTAGGTTCTTCTAAAAACCCGTGATGCCTTCAGTCATTTAGTGTTTGTCTCGTACTGTACGTTTCCATATTGGCTCACTGTTTTAAAACACAACCACCTGATGGACGTCGCCCTGGAAGCACGAGCTACATCTCTATGTCGTGTTCATCGTGGTTGAAATAAAAAAGTCCCAGCACGGCTCTCATCTTCATCTGAGTTTGGCCTTCATCACCTTAAAACAGTGGTGGTGCATGTCTCACTGATGAGAAGAGGAAAAGATTTCCAGAAATGGTTGACACGTTATAACACAGGTGTATCAGTTCGTAACATCCAGCGGGAAAAGCCCGAGCTCTACTCACTACTGATTCCGCCTGATGGCCTTCACGTGCTATTAGTAATCACATCATCGGAAACTGTAAATTCATTCTAGTACTGACCCAAAAAAACATCACATATTTCTTTTTTTTTTTTTTTTACATTAGAACTTATTCCAACCCAAACCATAATCTTTTCTTAATCCTAACAAAGTAGTTATGTTTCCTAAACCAAACTGTGACCGTTTCACACTGTTAACCAAGTGTTTAAAACTGCGCCTGGTACATTTAGGTATGTGTTGTTGTGTCTCCTCCACCGATCGGCCTTTATTTAGGAAACACTCCTGTGGCTGGCATTAGGTGGTCGGGACTTGGCCTGTGAGAGCTCCAACATACCAGTGGCAATTCAAACTATACGACTAATCTTTCGAGCCGTAGAGAAGAATCAGACTCTCACTTCTAAACTCCACTGGAGTTAAACAAACTGATGTGAACAACAGTGTAATGCAATCCAACGCAATTGTCCAACAATAAATTGAACATTTGCTTTTGCCTCACATGTGCCTTTATGTCGTAATGTTACATTCTTTGTCAGAGAGATGTTTACTGAACTGGTTAAATTAAAACCGGCAATCCAACCTGGCTTTTTTGTGCCATAAACAGTTCCTTGATGTATTACCCAGATGTCCTATACGACATATATTGATTTTGCAATACTAAAAAAGAATACTATATATTACTGGGAGAGGGTTTCCTCCATATGAACTACCCTTATGGAAAAAGAGAGAATAAAGACGAAGGACCTACTGTGTGTTACAATAACATTCACCTTGATCAGAGAAGCCAATGTGCATCCGTGTTAGACAGAAAGAGGTCAAGGGTCAGAGGCTGAAGCTTCAGCTCAAAAGCATTGAAGACACCTGACGTTACGTATGTGCCTTTCTGTTTCAGGGACAACAGCATGTTAAACTCCGCCAGCTCTCTGTCTACAGTTTCCAACTCACTCGATCCTGTCTAAGGCAGAGATGTGTTGCTTCCCTCTCATATGGGAATAAGCATGCAAA
The DNA here is from genome assembly GCA_016806645.1 of Ophiodon elongatus. Classification (NCBI taxonomy): domain Eukaryota; kingdom Metazoa; phylum Chordata; class Actinopteri; order Perciformes; family Hexagrammidae; genus Ophiodon; species Ophiodon elongatus. The sequence goes on from JACSYO010002158.1 coordinate 1,515,002, forward strand.
CAACTTGACAGCTCAAAGCACTGACTTGAAAGTGTCAGAGCCATGAAAGAGCATAATAGGAGCGTTAGTACTGCTCTTCTTCCTCACACACGTCTTCGCTCACATCCGGCTACTGTGTGATGCACTGTGCGCTGTTCTTTACATCACCAATAAAGCTTTGATGTCCGCCACAAATAAAAATCATGTTTGTGTTCTACCATGACATTTTAAGAGCTGACAAAGTGACTTATATTGGAGAAAACGTACATTTTGTCTTCTCTTGAATGAATGCAATTCCCATCACTCTTTGATGGGGGGCATCCGAAATAAAAGGTCCATCATCAAACCCTGAGATCAGGAAAATCTGGACACGCAACCGCGAGAAAGCATCGATGAGACCAGGAGTGCAGAGCTCAGTTGGCAGACATCATACAATTTGCTCTAACATCATAGAGGAAGCCCCCTGCCAGGCGGCGGCGTCCTTAGCCGGCCGGACACACGCGCACAGATGTACGCACGGATACTCAGCGCCTTGGACCCATTAGCGCAGGATACTGTGGAACAGAGAGCTGTGCTGGTGTAATGGTTTAGAGTGGAGTCAGCTGGGCCTGGGAAAGCACGCACACGCTCTGGCTTTGATTACAGGGGCTTAAAATCTCTCACATACACACCAACACACACGAATACACAAACTGAAAAAAAATCATCTACACACTCTTTCCCCAGAGACCAAGGCAGGGCTGAACTGTAGGCCTCCAGACAAGGGCATATTTACACAAAAACGGGGGGGTCGTCGGCGGAGGACAGTTTCTGCGGCTAAAAATAGCAACGCAGAAAGTGAAACCAGCACGGACATTACTCAAGAAACTGTGGAAAAATGTACAAAGAGCGGAAGAAGGAAAAAAAAGTCCAGAAAAAAAAAAAAGTCCAGTTCAGAGGGACTTAAAAGGCTTTCCCCTGGATCTGTGTCCCCGTCTGCGCTCACCAGTAAGGACAGCGATGTGGGTTACAAAGTAGAAGGAGAGGTGGTAGATAGGCCTCTAGGAGTGCTATATAAACATGTCTGGTCTGATCTCACCTGTCGGAACACCCCCCACCCCCCCACCCCCCTCCCCCTAAACATGAGCACAAATCATAGGCTGCTGTGTGAATGAAAGACTAGCTGGGATGTTTGGAGTGAAATCCTGCTGTTGGATAATCTGCCTGTTGTACAGCTCCATTCCCCCATAAAAGAAATGCACTCTCAATCTCAATTGGCCAGTTTTACCACTTTGTCACGCTGCTCTCGGTTTCTTTCTCAGAAGCTTGAGATCCTGAAAGCTGATTCTAGACCAGATCCCATTCCCACAGACTAGCACACAATGACGTGCTGAGAGTTTGTCCACGCTCAGGTATTTTTACCAGGGTTTTGGAGTATGACAGTATCAGTCACTGCGTAGAAGATAACCCACATTGTTTATGATGAACGCAATATTCCACGCAAATGAAGACGACCGGGACAAAAGGAAAAAGCCAAACTGATCGCAGAGAAGCAACGAGCAGTCAGTCCCAGAGGATCTGAGAGTAGCTGAAGATGGTGATATTATAAACAGACTCTAAAAACACATCTACTCAGTCTGGCTTTAATGTATGATATTATGGCTTTATTATTAATTGCTCATCATTAAAACTGGTTTTATTCAGTGTATTATGTGTTTTTATGCAATGGTTTTAGTATTTATACATATTGTATTTCTAATTTTATTTAGCTCTTCTTTTTTTTACAATTTTTACCATGATCAATTTAATCAGAGTGGTACTTTATTAATTAATTAATTTTTTTTAACTTAATTTGGTTTGCATTAGTTTCTTCATCTTCTCTCCATTTTTGCCTTATTTCCGTCATGCCAATCCTTTTTAAGGCGCTTTGAATTGCTTTGGATTAGTTTGAAAGGTGCTTTATGAATAAAATGTGGCATAAAATGCATGCCCTGAAAGACCCATCACCTCTAAATATAATGCATTAGCTACTGTTACATCTAATTGTCATAATTTGTTATATTTTTTGACACGTCTGATTAAATTCTTGTACATTTTGTTTTGGGGCTCCGTAGCACGCCTCGTGTTTCTGTTATTCCACATCATTCGTTGACAAGAAAGTATTTAAAAATGAGTTAAAAGCTACATGAAGAATCGTATCATAAAGGAAGACTGTTGTTGAGCAGGGAACTGATTCGCTCCCAGCTCCGTGGTTGATGACCTCACTCATGCGCTTCAAAGCGTCTCGGCCTTTACCATGGGAAAGCAATATCAGGACATCATCACACAGCACATTACTGTTTCACCTCCCTCCTAACTCTGATCCAGCAACCTGACACCGAACCCGTATCAATGGAAAGGAAAATCAATTAAAAATACATTCGTGGTCCTCAGAACGTCTTTCCTCTCGCCGATATGAATGTTTGAAATTTGAATTTCCGTTGGATGCCTCGTATCAGTCTCACATCAGTACATCCTTTCTATTCGGTAATTATAACACCAGGGCAACATCTACAATTGATACGTCCAGACATGGAGATTTTTAATCCGTTGATTGTAATCTGTGAAGAACACTGAGCAGTAAACAAAGCCGCCGTTTGAACATGGAGGCGGCGGCGCTTTTCTCAGCAGCTGATTTTCTGCAACGTTTGGACGCCCTAAGCTCTGGAGGCGACGCGACACATGATCTTAAAGAGCTCTCTCTCTCTCTCTCTCCCTCTCTCTCTCTCTCTCTCTCTCTCTCTCTCTCTCTTTCGCAAGTGAAAGCTTATCTCCGTAACATATTTCTGTGACTCTGTTGGTGTGTGTGTGTGTGTGTGTGTGTGTGCGTGTGTGTGTGTGTGTGTGTGTGTGTGTGTGCGTGCGTGCGTGCGTGTGTGTGTGTGTGCATACTCCAGCATCACATTGAGGTGGTCAGCTGAACAATATTGTATAGCCGCTGGGCAATTTGCAGCAGTCCACTGAGGATTCAACACACATGCACAAAGAACTGAGGGTCATCACTGGAGACAAGTCACGTGTTCTTATCCATACACGGAAATACCTGTCAAATGAGTCATAAAATCTGGTCCAGAGTCTTGCTTTTTATCATTAAAGTAACACAAATATAGAGGTCGGCCAGTAGGCTGACATGATTTGGCTCGCTCTCTGTAGAGTTGTACCGTGGGAACATAAGAAATGCTCTTGAAACAAGGAATATTACTGTATTTGTATCTAGACGAACTCCCTCTACACACCACACATCTTAAAGAAAGTCCATTAAAAGGAATATTGATATTGGAATTTTACATTTTTGGGATAGATTTAGAATGCATTGATACCAATCTCATAGTGTATCCATGCATTAAAAATGTTGCCTGAGCCAGGAGCTGGAACTATAAAACATGTCGCTTGCGAGATTAATGGAAGCCTCCTATTGGCCGATCACAAACGAGCTGATGTGTCCGTTCCCAGTGCAGCGGTTATGGCCTATCAGAGATTCAAGATTTGGACCTGAAATATCATGTGTTCTTGCCAGGCGACGTTTTATTGAGCAAAAACAAGAAATACACAGCGAGGTGAGGGGTCAGGAAATAGTGTAATCAGTATCAAGGTCACTCACAAGGTTGACCCTCGCCAGAACAAGGGCTTTGAACCAGTGTCTTAAAACTTCCATTCTTTCTACTGACCAGCAGGGGGCGACTCCTCTGGTTGTATAGAAGTCTATGAGAAAATGACTCTACTTCTCTCTTGATTTATTCCCTCAGTAAACATTGTAAACATGAGTTTATGTCTCAATCTCTAGTTTCAAGTCTTCTTCAATACAGCATGATGTTCATTTAGTAAATTATGGTTAATTTAGAGTCAAATAGACCATAAAGCAGGGGATGCTTTAGGGCGGGCTTAGTGTGATTGAAAAGTAGCTGCCACTACCAGAGGCGTATCCAGTGTCTCTACGTCTCTCCTCCGCATTCTGAATATGGTAACTTCTGTTCATCGGTTCCGAAAAAAACAACATGGTGACGGCCGTAATCCAAGATGGCGACTGAGAAATCGTAGGACTCGAGGCTTCAAAACGGCCGTCCACAAACCAACTGGGTGACGTCGTCATGGTGACGTCATGCTCTCTGCGTACCTCACATGCTCCCTGAGTACCTCACATGCTCCCTGAGTACCTCACATGCTCCCTGAGTACCTCACATGCTCCCTGCTTCCTCACATGCTCCCTGCGTACCTCACATGCTCCCTGGTACCTCACATGCTCCCTGGTACCTCACATGCTCCCTGCTTCCTCACATGCTCCCTGAGTACCTCACATGCTCCCTGAGTACCTCACATGCTCCCTGCTTCCTCACATGCTCCCTGAGTACCTCACATGCTCCCTGAGTACCTCACATGCTCCCTGCGTACCTCACATGCTCCCTGCTTCCTCACATGCTCCCTGCTTCCTCACATGCTCCCTGCTTCCTCACATGCTCCCTGCTTCCTCACATGCTCCCTGCGTACCTCACATGCTCCATGTATATCTCACATGCTCCTTGCTTCCTCACATGCTCCCTGCTTCCTCACATGCTCCTTGCTTCCTCACATGCTCCCTGCTTCCTCACATGCTCCATGCTTACATCGCATGCTCCCTGCTTCCTCACATGCTCCGTGTATACCTCACATGCTCCCTGCTTCCTCACATGCTCCGTGTATACCTCACATGCTCCCTGCTTCCTCACATGCTCCGTGTATACCTCACATGCTCCCTGCTTCCTCACATGCTCCGTGTACACCTCACATGCTCCCTGCTTCCTCACATGCTCCGTGTATACCTCACATGCTCCCTGCTTCCTCACATGCTCCGTGTACACCTCACATGCTCCTTGCTTCCTCACATGCTCCCTGCTTCCTCACATGCTCCCTGTGTTCCTCCGGCTTCACATATGCTCCGAAGTGCAAAATGAGGGCATTCTCACGCGGCCTCCACAGCACCGGCGCGCTAACGTGCACAGCGGCGACCGTGCGTTGTGCAGATGGCGGAACATGCAGTGGGCCATCTGCATGGACGCGTCATATGAGTTGTCTTAGGGCGAGAAATGTGTCTGGGTGTGTCGGGGAAGCAGAAAGAGGATTATACACGCACACACATACGCTTATGAATGGATATTAACCCTTATTGTGCTCTTAATGACTGTTTAATCTCACATTAATACGTCCCCTCGGTGTCTGATGTGGAGACGAACCACTGAATGCCTCTGATTAACAGCAACCATCACGCATTATAATCCTTTTTCCTTCCGTGTTTCAGTACTCTGGATGTTAGAATCAATCATGTGGCTTCCGGCAATTATGGTTGTTATGATGTTGCTTTTTTTGTTGCTTTTTTTTGTTGTTTTTTTGCGGCCCCCCCAGTCTCTCCGAGAATAAAAACAAATGAAATATGCATATAACGGAGCGTATAATGTGGCGGCACAGCCAGCGAGAGCTGCGCTGTCAGGCCAGAGGCTCGGCTGTGCTGAGTCACACACTGCAGTGGACTAAATATAGCATTGTGGGTAATGTAGTCCGGGCATCATGCATGCTCCTCTGCCTCTCCTGACCCCCGGAGAACCGGATTGGAGGAAAAATTTGCAGAATGAGAAGACACCGTTTTTTTTACAGACGGATAGTTTAACGTGTAACACACGTGCAGCAAAGTCTGGGAAACATCAAATAAGCCCTCTCTCTCTCTCTCTCTCTCTCTCTCTCTCTCTCTCTCTCTCTCTCTCTCTCATTAACACACACACACACAGACAGCCGGTCAGGAGGTGACAGCGTGTCCCTGAGAACCCTTTAGCTCTGAGCAGGCTGGCTGGCAGGAGGTCAGGTAGCTGTGGGAAACACTGCTCCGCTGTTGCTGTTCTTAATGTCTCCCTCTCGTTGACAAAGCTTCCGTGCAGCTACAAGCAACTTTCAGGAGAATAGTCCACATACCACAACAAATAGCTTCGAAACGTTTCCCATTCGGCTGGGTGAAGCAAATACATGCACAGAATAAGGCTGTCAAAGACTTCCTCGAAATACACAATGTCTTCATCAGAATCGTGTGAGAGAAACTCCACTTTCAGCTGCATCACAAAAGATGACCTTGAGTTCAGATTTTTTTTTTTTTAAAGGTCAAGAATGAGCTTCCACCGTCCAAAGATATCACAGTTGTTGATGGAGTAGAATTTGTGTGTGGAGGAATGTATGACTCCTTGTTAGACACAGAAAGCTCCCTCCACCCCCGCCCCCAAAAAAAACATAACACACTGGCATCTGTGTGTGCGCCACTGTTGCCATGGCAATGCGCCAAGTGGCGGAGGCAGAGCCGCAGCGGGGAGACAGGGATGAAGGGTGGAGGAAATCAAAAAAAAAAATGGAACGGATGAAAGATGACGTATGAACACACCCACCGGAACACGGAGAGACAACAGACAACCGGAAGCAGAATACGGCAACTCAGAAGTTCCAGCTCCGTGTTCCAGCTTCTCACGCGGGACAATGTCATGCTTTTTGTCATTTTCTTTTTTTTTATATCTGACAATCTGACAATCCTTTTGGTTTTGGACTCTTGGACACGCAAAACAATACATTTGAAGACGTTACCGTGGACCAGTAGGTCTCAAAGCGTGTGGCACGACAGGAGGGGGCGCTCAGTGACTCAGTAAGACGCAAAGCTAATGTTTAGACGTCAGAATTATTTTCAAGGCGGAACAGATATTGGACAGAGACGATGAGATGCATTCGAGACAAACAAGACAACGTGCTCAGCTGGAGGGGACCGTAAAGACAATGTGACGGGCTATTTTATGTCTAAAAACATCTGACAGTGTGAGACCCAGCATGTCTTGTTGATAATGCCCGTACGTCTACTGTTTACCTCCCGTATGTTGGGACGAAAGAAAAAAAAACGCCCGATGCCGTGACAACTATCCTGAGCAATGGGTGGAGCTTCCCTTAAAGGGCGTTCCCTGCTCATTACGGTCGGGGTTTACAGGATAATGTAATCAGATGTATAGTCGATGGAGGGTCCTAAGAGGGATAGCAGTGCATGGGTGGGTGTGTGTGTGTGTGTGTGTGTGTGTGTGTGTGTGCGTACAGCTGAGCCAGCAGCAGCCACAACAGTTATCACGCCTGGCTGATGGCTGTTAATGCTGCGGATTAACACCTAACTCTCTCTGACTCTGAGCACACACACACACACACACACACACACACACACACACACACACCAATGTACCCAGTTCTCTCTACGTGCTGCAAGTGTTACATTATATTTAGACAAATTCAATGAGTTACGAAATATTTGATGATAAAAAAAAAAAAACTAAATGAAAACACTAAATCTACTGTAAATTTAAAAAGAACTCGATGCTGCAGTAAACAGCACATTAAGGAACCGACTATGCACCATAACACACACACACACACACACACACACACACACACTTTCTCTTGCATGCATGCCACTCCTCACTCCAGCCTCTTGTCTCATTAAACAGAACTTGGCCTTGGAGCAGCAAGACTCACTGGGCTCAGCTTCCCATGCTTACTGAGTGAGTGCACTGCGTGTGTTTGTGTGTGTGTGTGTGTGTGTGTGTGTGTGTGTGTGTGTGTGTGTGTGTGTGTGTGTGTGCAACAGAGCATGTCTTGTGTTGTTGACCTCTGGGACAATGCTGCACTGTGACATCAGGAAATGTCCTTATAGAGAGCTGCCAGAGACAGAGAGAGGCATGGAGGGAGGAGGGAGGGAGGGAGGAAGGGAGGAAGGGAGGATAGCAAAGGAGCAATGGGAATGATGGGAGGCAGGATTTGATGGGAGAAACGTGTTGGGAAGGAAGACGGAGCCGAGGGAGAACAAGAGAGGAGTAGCGTTCGGGGTGAGCGATGGGGCGAGAGGAGGCGCGAGAAGAGTTGGAGGAGTGAGAGAAAAGCTCCACAGAGGAGGGAGAGAGAAAGAGGGAGAGAGAGAGAGGGAGGGAGGGAAAGGGAAGAAATACAGTAAAGTTGAGGCTTAATTAAAGACAATAATGTTTTTTGTAGCTCTCCACAACAACAGGCCTCTCAGCCACAGTCTACTTACAGAGGGAAAGAGAGGCTGGGAGGGAAGGAAGGAAGGGAAGAAACAAAGAAGGAAGAAAGGAAGGAAGGAAGGAAGGAAAGAGACAAACAAACAAAGAAGGAAGGAAAGAAAGAGAGAAAGAAGGAAGGAAGAAAGAAGATAACTGAACTGAAATGCGCTGAAGGTCTCATGTGTCTTATGGATTTAAGGGGACCCATTAGGAGAAATGGAATACAACATTCATAAATATGTTTTCATTAGTGTATAATCACCTTAGACCGTTGTGTTTTTGTCAGCTTAGAATGAGCCCTTCATATCTTCACGGGCAGCGGGTCCTCTTTACGGAGTCCGCCATGTTGCTTCGCCATGTTTTTTCTACGGTAGCCCAGAATGGACAAACCAGACACTGGCTCTGGAGAGTGTTTTTACGTTACCTATAGGCCACCGTAGTTCTACGATACGCTTGGAAAGGGATTGGTGAGCAACCTCACCGCTAGAATCCACGAAATGCTCCAAACTCACTGAATTACTCACTGAATAAGTAAAAGCGGCGCGTAGGAATTAGCGTCTCATTTCCAGAGCTGCAGCTGCGAATCGATTCATTGATGAGTCGCTCGAGGAAGTGAACTGTTTTGATAATTGATTTATCCTTTTTGTAATATTTTTGTTCACTAAAAATGCAAAACTTGTTTCTCACTAGTCTATTTTTCATTATTTTCTGACTAAATATATTCATAAAGACTCGGAATACGCTCAGGTTCATAGCCTTGCATTCTATCTGAACACCCGGTGAAGCCTCACTACCAAACAGTGGCCCTCACTTCCTGTTTTCATCTCCACATCACATGGTTCACATAAATGGCTTGATGCCCCACTGGCCATGGGAAAGAGACAAACTTGGACGGTTAAACTATAGAGTTGCATCATATATGTTCTAAGTGTATATGTATTGAGTGGGGTTGGTAGGCTTGGCAGCTGACTACCCCCGGCTCAGCCCCTCAGGTTGCATGATGGGATCAGATGCGCCTCCAGTTGACCGAGAGTGGCGTGCTATCTGCGGAACGCAATTAAGCCATCTTGCTCAGATTCCTCCTCTCCTCTTGGCAACAACATGCCTATTTATTTGTTCCTCTGCCACCACTTCCCTCTCCAACCAACACTCTCTCTCTCTCTCTTTCTCTCTCTCTCTCTCTCACTCTTTCTATCCCCCCCTTGTTGCCTGGCAACCGTGCTCGCAAACGTGATCCCACTTGTCCGTGATTGGCTGAGGGGGACGGTAGATCCATGTCAGAGTCGGAGCAAGGAAAGGGGGGCGGTGGGGGGGGGGGGCACACATGTGTCACACACACACGCACACACACACTATCACACTACTGAAATGAGCGTGAAACGTTCCCATTGCATGTCATGGCTGAACCATGCATGCTTGAGCAGCGCCTGCATGTTTACACACACACATGCCTGTGAGCTAATAATGCATGCATGTCAGCATTGCATGTGCAGGGGTGAGGAGTGAGCGTGTGGGAGAGTATCTGTGCGCGTGTGTGTGTGTGTGTGTGTGTGTGTGTGTGTGTGTGTGTGTGTGAGTTGTGGTATTAAATAGCAGTTGGTCCTTGCAAGGGGGGGTGCCACACTGCCAGCTGAATAAGGGAAACCACTCTTGCTGAGTTGCATGTGTTCGTATGTACTAAGCGTGTGTGTGTGTGTGTGTGTGTGTGTGTGTGTGTAGCCGTATTAACTTAAGTGGCCTCACATCGGAGCGTTCTGTCTCTTCGTCCCACCCAGGGAGTCATCAGTGCAGCCAGCATGGAATGCTCTGCCAGGCAGCCAGCTAGTTAATGAGGGAGTGTTGAATGCTTTTTTTTTTTCTATTATACTGAATGAACACACACACACACACACACACGCACACGCACACACACACTCAGCAGACAAGCTTTGAAGCAAAGGAAAACAAGCAGCAACTTGTGTTTCTTTTATCGTGTTTAGTTATGCCGTAGTTTGTTTCCCTTCCCTCCTATGCAACAATATGTCACTGAACCTTCTCCTCCTCCCCACAGTACCATTTGACTTCAACCGTGACACGCTGAGTCAGCTGTGACGCCTGAACGCCACATGTTACGAGTGAGCATGAGAGAAGACGTACGGGCGTGTGAGCAGAGAAGATTAAATTAACTCGCTCAGAGGGAATTTGTTCAAGTGAGTGATGGGTAAAAAGTTGAAATAATTCACTGAAAGAAATAGATACATGGTGATAAAAAAAAAAAAAAAAAAAAAAAACCACAGCAGTCTCTGAACCCGTCGGCATGACGACCGTTTAGTCTCTGGGAGCAAAAGACAATATTTCGGGGGGGGAGACATCCTCATTCCGCATTGTTTACAGTCCGGTGAGCAACGTGTGACGCGGGAATGGAATCGGAGTTGCTAGTCCCCGTCTACCGCTAGTCTTTATGAACAGATACCTGCACAGGAATGCTGATGCATTTTTGTAGATGATAGCCGATGGACTCCAAGTCTGCGTTTTCGGGCTCTCCACAAAGACTGTTTACCTGCATGCACCCAAAGCCCGATCAAACGTGACTGGTCAATACCAATACCAAAACTATGGTGCCCATGGATCCTGCATTCATGCACAGATATCAGAGTCACGTTCAGAGAGATTTAAGAGAACATAGTTGAGAGTAACAGATTAGCATCTGAAAATGGGAGGTTAAAAAAGCTCAAAGTAACTGCGAAACGTAAAAAGAGTTGTTCGGGTTAGCTTAAAGTAATGGTCGAAAAGAACTAGAAGTAATGGTGGAATGATTGAAATCGATCAAAGTAATGCACAACTGGTTGAAACATAGAGCTTCTGCCACAAGTAGGAACGGAATAAAAACTTGAGCGAGCCCACAAGAGCCCCGGTGTGGCTGAATCCGACTGACGGCCGTATCAAAGGCGACCGCCTCACAACGGCCCTCTGTCCGCTTCCCGTCCTCGACGCTCGCCGTACACTCGACGCTCTCTCAAGCGCGGACCTCGCTTGTCTTTTCATTCAGTCGTCACTCCATTGCCCCGGAGGACTGGAACAATCCACAACCGTTCCCCCCCCTCCCCCCCCGCCCCCCCGCATCGCTCCACTGCCGCTTCACACACACGAGCTGTCCTTCTCCACACAGCGCCACTGTGCCTCAAATCTGAGTCTCCTCTGTTGAGAGGACGTCGACGTGCTCTTCTTTCCGTCGGCTGGTGAATGGGACGTGTGTCGCGGTTTATTAAAAACAGTCTCAAATTAAGATTCCCCACCTTGGTGGACTGACTGTGAACGCATCAGCCTCCACGGTCACAGCAGTAGTATTATTGGTGGTAGTGTTTCTCGAAACCAAGACCACGTTTCCCATAAACTTCATTGCTTCCTGAGGCCCCCCCCCCCCCCCCATACCCCCCCTTCCCTTCCTTTGGCGTCACTGAAGAACATAAACATGGTGGAAATGAGCTTTCCAGCCTATTTCTTCTCCTTTCCACCATCTGAAGTTGCGTCTGCCCCACTTCTTCTTCAGCGGGAAAATAAACACTCACTCATGTTCATGTCATGTACAGTTGGCGATCATTTCACATCATCAAATGTATGGGTGTCATAAAAAAAAAGGGCAGTGAGACTGCGTGTGTGTCGGCACCATCAGCCAGAGGACCATAAAGCTCTGGCTGCGTGTAACCCAGAGCAGTCCTGATGTTTTCACACCCCCAAAAACTCTGCTTTTCCAAAATGCTCTCAAGACCGGATGAAAAGCGGTTGGAAGGCGATAAAGTCAATCGCACAACACACACGTTTAGTTGGACTGACTTGGTCACATGACCCGCTATTCACTGAATGGTGAGCTGGTCCACAATCCAATCACTATAAACGTACTCAGTCTCATATAATAAAAGAGGGGGGAGGAAGCATCGGAGCATGTGTGTGTGTGTGTGTGTGTGTGTGTGTGTGTGTGTGTGTGTGTGTGTGTGTGTGTGTGTGTGTGTGTGTGTGTACTAATAGGATTTATGATCTTCATTATGAAACCTTGCATTCAGATGCGGACACGCAGCGTGGCAATAAAAACACAAGCCTTCTGTACCATCAGATCATCATCTTCATCATCTGTTTCTCTCACACACACACACACACACACATCTCTAGGATAGCGCTGGCTATCCACGGTGCTGACTTTACAAATTTAAAAACTGAAGCCTGTGACTTATTTTTGTTCAAATCTATTCATTCTTACTTAATGCCAATAAAGTCATTTCAAACCAGAGGTGTCTCAGTGAGGTAAATGTTAGTTATATACTTTCATATCATACATTCTGCATGACGTACTTAATATCTGTGTACATGCAACATGGAGAGGGACTGGGGATGCTCTGCTGTCCTTGTTTCAGTTTGAAAGTCGTTTCAATTACCTCTTAACAAAAAAAAAAACTGTCTGCAAATCTCCATAAACAAAATGGACGCGTGACGTTGTGGGATGGAACAAAGCTCTGGTGTTGGTTAGCGAGCTGAGAGGAGCCACACGAACAAGATCTCGCGCTGCCTTCTCAAACACTCACACAAACTCAAAACCATAAATGTCCCCGTTTTCATTGTGAATGTGCCCGTTTCAGATGGATATAAGATCATCTGAAAGGGGAGACAATTCAGAGTCTGTGGCTGAACTCCATCATGACTCGTCAGGAAAGGCCGGTGAGGCCGATGAATCTCGGCTGCTCCGAACACTTTGGACACGCTCGCTTTCATGTGGTTTCAGCTTCTCAAACTGTTTCCAGCATCAAGGAAAGTGACAAGAAATCACTTCACAAATGAAACTTAGAAGGAACAAACAACGCTGTATCTGCCAATGCCCGACCGTGTGTCTGCTCACTGAGCAGGGCTGAAGAGGAGCTGTTAAACAGAGCTAAACGGAAGGTCTTTAAACGTGGGAAACACACACACACACACACACACACACACTCACACGCACACACACTCACACACGCACAAACACACGCAGGGCCTCCATCTACCCACATCAGGGCAACGGGCGTGTTGTGTGTTTGTTTATGTGCTTCCATTTTGCTATGGTATGCTCTCTCTCACAGACACACACACACGCACACACACACACACACACACACACACACACACAGAGGCGGTTGGCCCTGGGGAAAGTGAATGTTTGGGCTATAACAGGGGAGTGGAGAAGACACCTAAAAGTGCACTCAAATTCACCCCTCACCAGGGATTTCACAAACACTTGCACATTTCCTCCTGCTCGATTTCACCAACTCTCTCTCTCTCTCTCTCTCTCTCTCTCTCTCTCTCTCAAACACACACACACACACACACACACCATCACAAGCACAAGAAAAACTGTTTCTCTCACCGTCCATACTGCCTTTTTTCTTTTAACGTTTTCAGCTTGACATATGAATATATATATCTGAATATATCTGGTGCCTAAAGCAGAAAAACAAGGCGTGGCCGTGATCGCTCTTTTGAGGGACTATTTCCCATTGGCCACCTGAAACAGCTTGTATATAGAGTATACAGCTTTATTCAATAAGTGTTTTACTACTTTTTTATGTATTATACAGAAAACAATGGAACGCAACACATTATTGCACAGTCCAGGGGTTTCTGTCATCTATTCCCTACATGTGTCTCCCGTGTTATTGCTTCCCAACTGTATTTAAAATATCCTTTCATATCCTCATCTTGACTCCGCTCGCCTCGCCCGGTGCCTCAGTCAACTTCTGCACATCTATGTCCGAGTTCTACTTCTGGGTCCAAAACTCCACCGCGCTCAACCCATCTGACCCCTGGGAAGATGGTTAAAAGGAAAATGCGCCGCTGCTGGATTTCTCGGGATGTCACGAGAACACGCGGAAATCTGTCTTGCAGCTAGGGGCGTGGCTTAGGCGACTGTTCCTTCTAAAACAACAATGGCGGCTCCTAAATCATCAACTAAAAGGCAAAGTCAAGTATATTTGCCTGCGTTTGATTAAAATAATACATACTGTCACCTGTTCTTCATGTATATTGATGTCAAAAGATGTCGCCACGTTTTTAGGTAGCTGGTTACCTTAAAACAATCTCTGAAAGATATCTTCTCTGCACCTTGAAGTTATTCAGGAACATTTTGAAAAAGCAAAAAGTAAATGTGACGGGTGCACTGCTGACCGTTCTAGTGTGTGTACATTTACCAAAGAGACATCAGTTTCTCCCTGCAGACGGCTTTGGTTTATATTCGGCTTCATGCTACTAGCATGCTCACAATAACAACGCTAGCATGCTAAAGTAGATATGTGTACCATGTCCATCATCTTTGTTTAGCGTGCTAATGGTTTACTAAGTACAGCTGAGGCTGATGGGAATGTCGTCCGTGTTTCAGTAGAAACAATGTTAAGAGGTCATACAATTCATCCGAAGCTCAACATTGTGAATTTCATGGCGGTCCATCCAATGGTTGTTGATAAATTTCCCTCAAAATCACACCCCCATCCTCGGGGATGAGGGTGTGGAGGGAGGGGGGGGGGACCACCCACGGCCATGCTCACTTTCACGGCAATACAATATTTCAGTCTGGACAACATTGATGGACCAACCCGCATTTCCACCTCTAGAGTCAAACCAAAAGACCATGAAGGACATATTTGAGTGTAAATTAGTTTTGTCAACTATCTAACAAGACTTGGTATATTCAACTTGGTTCAATATCGCTGTCATTACTGGCTTTACAGTGCCTTTGGAGTGGACTGTAACATTTCTGGACACCATAACTCCCAGCGATATAACTTATAAATACACTTTGGTTGACATAAAATGTGGTTGACAGGCTGTATGGAAACGCAGACAACGCAGGCTCCTAAATGTGAGAGTCGGTACAAAAGCACAGCACAGGATCGTCAGTACCCTTTGGGCTCGATTCACACACACACACACACACACACACACACACACGCACACAGTAATAAGCGGCACATTGACGTAGCGAATGGCAGGAAGACAGAGAGCGTCATTATTGGCGCCGTCTTCTGCCTCCATCCATTTAACGGCTCTATTAGAGAACATCACACACTGCGAAAGAGCAGCGATTGTACGGCAACGTGACAAATGGACTCCGGCAGGACTGACTCATCAGTACAGAAAGTACAAAGAGCCTCTGATGCGTCTCAGCCCGCGTCTCCGTGCCAACGTCGGTTGTGTTATTTTGCCTCTCTGTGTGCGTGTGCGCATGGCGAGGGGAGTGATGCTGTCGCGTAATGAGCTGACGGAGCTCGGTGATTTCCTGTCTGGCCCGTAAAAGCAGCACGAGCCTCTTCCTGCATCCTCCTCTGTGGGGTCCCACCTGGGGCCCCCCCCGGCACACACACACACACACACACACACACACACACACACACACACATCAACATCACATCCACTGTCAGGCAGCTGCACCTAATAAGTACAGACAGGAGGAGAAAGTCCCTACAGCCACAGTGGTCCTCCCTCACTGCTGTAGTATTCAGATGGCCTGCAGTGGGCGGTGAGTGTTTGTCTGACCCTCTCGGCTCTCAGCCCACACTCTATTAAAACTAGCAGCCAGCTTGAAGCCTACGCAGGGAATACATCGAGAATGTCAAGCCAAAAAACACAAATAGAATCCATTCACCATAACTCGAAGAAGTTCAGTGGTTTTCTTTTTGCATAGCACAGTTTGCATTAATATTTAAAATGCTCCAGGATGTACTCGCAGCAGCGGGGTAGAAAACACGTCGCCACAAGGTCATGATAGCTTAATGGGCATTTTATTGTATTTGATCCAACTTGCTAAAAACAGTCAAAACGTGAGGGAAAAACGTACATTTTCAGGTCGTGAGAAATAAACTACGAGCGCACCAAAACATCAACTGGCACCACAGGGCAAAAGCACAGAAGCCTGACAATAATACAACTCTGAATTCAGGATTTCCAGTCAACCCTGTCACGGTGTGTTTTCCGTTCATGGAAGTTAATTTGACACGTTTGCGTCCCCTAAGAATGGCTCGTTCAGTGTTCAGATGCGCTAAGCCCCACCCTCTTGTGTCACTTCTGGTTGCAACAAAAACAGGATGACGACGAACAAATTGCAGAACGCTGGGGCTTCAAAGCGGCAGTCCACGAAACCAACGGGAGACGCCACGGCGACCACTTCCACTTCTCAGACACAGTGGAACGGAAAACTGACTAAATCCGTCCTGCTACACAAATAGCTTTTACTGCCCTCACCGTGATAAATACGTCTTCTTTTTTCTTTTTTTTCTCTCTCTCTTTGTAAACAATGCTGTTCAACTGCTTTGAAGTTTGGGACAAAGCGTACCTTCAGGCTGTTGGAAACACTTTCATCAGATTTTGCAGGCTGTTTGATAAAAATCTCAACAACATAATGAGATTGGTGGAGGGCGATTCAGAGGAGCACAGCACAACACAGCATTGGCAAAGGGACACAAACCAGCTGGGAATTGGTTCTCTCTTTGACACACAAACACACACACATACACACACACACAGACACACATGCGGCTGTTATCCTACCTCTGGTGTTGGTAGCCATGTCTGCCACCTTCTGAAAGGCATCCAGAAAGGCCACAGCAGCCAGAACAGTGGTTCTAGAGGAAAAGAAGACACTAATTACTTTCAGATAAATTGGTATTAGAATTATAACTTGCATTGGTAATGTAGCGATGGCATGTTTGACTTGGTCCATTCATTTTAAAATAGTGGATTTGAACTATTAGTATGGTGTTGCATCCAGTAGTCATCTACCTCTGTAACCCCAGCACACCTACAGGAGAAACAGTTAAAAAAAAATAACAGAATTTCTTTTGTTTATTGTATGTAGGAACTTTTTTTCATGAATGAGGTTGAGCAGGGATGTAGCCCAGACTTTTGATAGAGGTCAAGCACATACTATGACTGCATTTATATTATGTCATATGGAGACATATGGTCTAAATTTCCTTTATTTTCACAACCAGGTAATCACAGAGTGTTTGTCAATTAAAGAAATGGCTACTTCACACTAAAAATATGACCATCAGTATCAGCCAAGAGAAAAAAAAACCACAAAAAAAAACAAAATCAGCAGTCTGACCTTCTTATCCCCAAATTATTTGATTCAAAAACAGCTTAAAGTGTTACATTTTAGACAATGAATTAATTTGTAATTAATGTTTTATTTTGTTTTGTTGTGAAAGAAACTTACCGGAGCTGTGAATGCAGCTTGGTGGCCTTGGCGGTGAAGTCCTCCCACACAGGATAGGAGCACTGGCAACACACAGACAGCAATGGACATTAATATCGACAGATATAGCATATTGATTAATAACATATCTTAGACACACAGCGGGTGCCAGGGAGAGAGAGAGAGAGAGACAGAGAGAGAGAGAGAGAGAGAGAGAGAGAGAGAGAGAGAGATACTTCTAATGAATAAATGTTTGGGAAATGAAACCGGATTGGATTTCATTAAGACCTTTATTAGTGGAAATTAACTAACTACATTTATTCAAGTACTGTACTTAAAGGAGCAGTGTGTAGGAGCTAGTGGCCTCTAGTGGTGAGATTGTAGATTGCATCCAAATGAAAGCCCCTCTGCTCACCCCTCCCTTTCCAAGCGCAATCGGAGAATTACGGCGGCCTTCAGGAGCCGCTGTGTGGTCTGTCCGTTCTGGGCTACCGTAGAAACGTGGCGGTGCAACATCACAAGCTCTCTCTATGCAGATATAAACGGCTCGTTCTGAGGTCGCGAAAACACAATGATTCTTAGTTTTCAGGTCATTATACAGTCACGAAAACACAGTTATGAATAATATTTTCCATCTCTGCCAATAACCTGATCACATACACTTTGTTCTCCTCCTGAACCTCTGCAGGTTTATGACGTATCTCTTTAACATTCTTAGCTTCTGTCATCGATCAAATTCACGATTCTCTTTTTCTACTCACACACACCCCTACCCTACTCTCCCCCAGGTTTCACCCCTACCCCCCAAAAAAAAGCAGCCACCCCTCCTCTACTCCTCAGGCAGGCATCTCATCTGTCTACTAAAGCACACACACAAACACACACACACACATACATACATACATACATACATATATATATATACGGATCACTTGACAGCCACACTGGCATCAGGCAGCATCAAAGGGCCCGACTCCAGCAGCCGGCACTGTGAACTCAATTCAAAGCTGAAGCCGTCTCTAATGGATGCTGCCTCCCCCCCACCTCCCCTCCACCCCCACCCCCCACCCCCCCAGCCCTTCCCGTAGACTGGATGACTGCTCTATCACCACCCCCCTCAGCCTCAGCCACATTACATTATACTTGATCCAGGTTAACCTGCAACCCTGTTAAATGCCTGCGAATTGTGTGCATGGGGCGCGGGGGGAAGGGGGGCGTGGGGGGGAGACGACAGGAGATAGGGAACAGGAACAGAAAGATACGAGAAATCTGGCAAGATGAAATAAGAAGGAAACTTGAGGAAATGCAGAGAATAAGGAAAAATTAAAGCGAAGGAGGGGAGTAGGAAGGAAATGTGTGTGTGTGTGTGTGTGTGTGTGTGTGTGTGTGCGTGTGTGCGTGTGCGTGTGCGTGTGCCGGGGCTTCCTGTCGTGATGTCAGACTGGCACAGACAGTGAAGGCTGTATACTCTTTGATCTGGCCTGTTTGATGTGGCTTAATTTGGTCTGAAATCACAGTCCTATTTCCCCTTGGTACCAAAAGCTACCCCTCCACCATCCACACACACACACACACACACACACACACACACACACACATACACACACACACACACACACACACACACACACACACACATATTAAGCCTGCTCTCTCCCCCTTGCAGGCTGTTTGAAGTGCCCTACGCTACACACACACACACACACACACACACACGTATACACACACACACGCAAGCAGCCCTGCATTTCATTTGCATATTTCGTGCATTTCAATCCGGTAAAAGAGCCTGGTGACCAAGTGATGATTGAGTGTGATTGCTTCCCACCCCTCCCCCCCTCCACACACTGCGAGGTAGAGTACTTTAAATGGATGACTACCTGAAACATTTCACTTTGACTAAACCAAGTCACCGGCTAAGCTCCCTTTAAATGTGAGGGAGTGGAAGTGCAGCGGCCCTATCGACGTCCAGTCCGTGTTTCTTCACCTCCACCAACCACTGGACAGACATTACGACAGCTGGAAGCCTACTCCGGGACCGTGTGCTGTGCGGGACTCTGCCTTTGTCCGGATTTGTGTTCTGGTCCGATCAGACTTGTCCGAGAACTCACCGGAAACGTATTATTATGTTTCCCTCCCGTCCCTCTTCGTGGTCTCACCTCTCTGTACGTACTGAAGTAGGTTCATTTATCCACTGGATACGCGTGAACACTCAGCCTTTTAACCCTGGTCCGGATTCTGTTTTCACCACTCAGACAGAGGCTTTATGAACAATGACGAGAAACTAAACTCACAAATTCAATTAAAATCACTCAGTGTTGAATTCCTATATAGAGAGCTGCAGTAGATGCATTATATAACCCTCAGGAAACCTTTGATTTTTTTCAGAACAGAGATTACATGCGGATGCAGCTGCTAACAGAACAGAGGCGTGGCCAGAAAAGGCAGCAGGCCTCTCTGTATAAGAAGTCCCAACTCAACAGAACATGTCATGAATGTCCATCTGTGGCGCACAGCACAAATATGGTTCTTAAAAAATGTGACGCTTCTCTTTGATGGAGCTTTGTAGCTCGGTGTGGTGAAACTTGGGAAGCGATCTCACAAAGACAGGGCCTCTCTGTCCGAGGTCAAACATGTGCTTCGTGAATTCTCCTGAAATCAAGTTTTAAGGACGTCAGCCTGAGAGCTCCACGCACCACAAATGTGTGTGTGAGAGTGTGTTCGTCTCGGGCCCGCAGGGCTCAAAGACCGCGACCGTAAACCACTGCGCTCACATGATTGTAGGACTCGGAGTGTCACGCTGGCCCGGTGTGGGGGGGGGGGGCAAATACATCAGTGTGTGTGTGTGTGTGTGTGTGTGTGTGTGTGCGAGAGACACGGAGCAGGAGACAGCGAGTGTGAGAAAAAAGCTTTGGGATTGTGTACTATTACATCACCACTTCCTGTGTCGCCCAAAAAAAAAGTCAGCAGGGCACGCATGATTGCCTCCTACACACACACACACACACACACACACACAACCATACACACACACACACACATACAGATACAGACGCACGCGCTGCCCAATTCATCCCCGTGTAAATGTATCACAGCTATAAATGTATCCTCTCTCCCTGCTTCTTCAAATTGCTTTAAATATTAGTGTGCATCAGATTCCAATGTATCGTGTCCAATATCTTTGTGTCACGTTTATAAGATAAGATTATGGGATGAGACGAGGGAAGTTTTCCAGTCTTTGCACACTTCCCCTTGATTCTTCACCTTTCCTTCTTCCTTTCACCCTCCCTTCCTTCCCCTTTCTTAATCGCTGCCTCCGTCAGGATGGAGCCACTCTGAATGTGTCGAGCCGCAGAGAGCTCTGAATATCGCAGTGATAACCAATCACACCGGAGATCTGGTTCTCACCCACGCACCCGAAACCCAAACAGCCACGGAGGCCAGAAGCAAACTGTTTTCGGACAGGAATATGGGTCTATCCGTAAGAGGGGAGGGGGGAGAGGGGGGATTGAGGGGGATCAATGGCATCATTGACATTTTTGTTCTGGCTGTAACTTCAGTCCGAAGCTCAGAAACTGTTCAAGACTCCTCCTCCCCCTTCCTTCCTTCTTTTCTTCCAGTGACAGTCCCCGATCTTTACGGAACTATCTTTGATTGATGGATTTTGTTTCCGTCCCTTCACCCCTCTTTTACCCCACCACCACTGCTTCGTTCCTCGCAAACTTGGCTGGTGTTGAATTAAAGGGTTCAATTGCTGACAATCAGCACCTGTACCCCCTTTTGACCGTAGGATTGCTTTTGTGTCCGGAGTTCATTGGTCACATGTCTCAGCCTGGGAAAGCCATGTATTGTAAATTCCAGAATAAGTTGTCAGTGGTGCTGTAGATCTAGTAAAGTTCCTTTGGAAAGAAGTGTGATGCACTTTGAACATGGACCAAGTAAAACACGTTGGGAACCGAACACCAGTCTCCTGGGTTAAAGTCCTGTGTTTGTTGCTGCTGTCATGTTTTATGCCCCGTTAGAGGGCACATTTGAATGATATATGTTGCCATTTGACTGCCAGTTGGCTCCATATGAGGGGAGACTGATGCCACCCGGGTTAAAACAGCACTAATTCCAGAGATCCTCCCTGATTGGCCACAGACAGCAGACACCAGACAACTGGTTGGTCTGTGCTGTTCACTCTCCACAGACGTAGAGGGAGGCCAGTGTTTTGTGTACTGGAAGGTTTGTTCTCATTAATTAGGACCTTAAGTGATCATCCTAATGAAAGTGTTTACGTTTCTCCTCTTTGTGGCAGAGCTGAATAAATTTGCTTCTTTCGGGAAAATCAACACTCGCATGCTGGTCCACTCTTCCCACTCACACGAAAGGGATGCATGAGATCGACACAGCTGTTGACTCACATCCATGCCAACTCTTAAATGGACATATTTATTGGATCAATGTGAGAGAAAAAAAAACAAAACAGAAAGTTATCCCTACATCCGCTACTGAAAGAAAAGGACATCGGATGTGTCACTCGCTGCTGATTGGTCGGGGCAAAACACAACAAAATAACACCTTCCCCCAACAAGAAATGTGCCAACATGAACACAGTGTCAGGCTGAATAAATGAAGCAAACACAAAATGGCAATTCAGTCGGATCAGTCTTCTATATCTGTTTGCATTCTGGGGAATTCGCATCAAGAAAAGTCACGTTATTTGCTACTAGCTACTTTTCTGTTTGCACTGTAACCAGAAGCGTACAGACAACAATCGCCTTGATGAATTGTGTTACTGAAGAAAACCTCTGAATAGGATTATGAGGAAGATCTGATCAGTTATGAGGATTGTCAGTTTTATATGATTTCTAAGCAGCTGTATGGACGTTTTCCTGCAGTCATCGTGTGTATGAATAATAATAATCATTTCTGAATAAACGGAGTAATGACGTGCCATTTCAAATTCTATCAATCAGGTTCAACCTTTGTCTTTTGTGTGTGTATACAAATAAGAGGTAAACTGTGCTTCACACTCCACGTGATCCCTGTCTTAAATCCAACAGTGTACAGGGGCCCTTCCATAGTCCGCTATCCCTCCAATAATAATCCTTCATTCCTGATACGGGCCAATATATCGACTATATTTCTTCCATTTTTCCTCTTACGGTCTTTCCTCAAGTAATCCTCCGTTTCATCTGGTCCTGACTCTGGACTCTGGGGTGCTGTCAACAGTCCTCTGGCCTAGTTCTCAGAGCACCACCAGTCCACCCCAGTCCGCCCAGCGCTTCGCTGAGAGCTCCACTCCACCACGCACTACAGTGGATGAGAAGCTTACTGTCTCCTCTCGGCCTTTTGTTCCCTTTGTTTCCCCCACAGCAAGACAGGAAAACAGAGGAAATCCAGCAAGAGAGACAGAGGGGAGAGCGAGGACGGGTGGAGGCAGGCGGAGAGGGATGTACGGATTAGCCAGATTTTTTTTTTGTATAATCGAGCCAATTCACACGTTGGAAGAGAAATGCGAGAGCCAAACAAAAGGGGCTAATTTCACAGTGCTTCGTATTTATAATCGACTGGCTGGGAGTTTTGAAAAAGAGGATCACACTCACATTTGTATTTATCAAGGTTGGGGATGGATCTATAACCCACAGAGAAAAATGCTCAGTATTATCTATATCCATGTCTCTCAAAGAGAATGGTGTCTTTGGTCTGCTTGCTTTTGTCACTTACTGTATATAGGGCTCACTGTCCTGCTTTGAAATACACGTTGATACACTAATGATTTCACTATTTTCCAACTCAATAATTCAAACCTACAGGGCCCACTGGACAATGCTGATTTGTTTCACTTTGGTTAAGTTAAATTGATTTCTTCAGCCTGTAAACATCTCCTTGGGATTTAGAATCGAATGGCTATCTTTGTTTCACAGTTATGTCACCGGTTACCATCTGGGTCATCAGAAAAATGTCAAATTATTCCTCAGCCTTAGGCATGTATCTGTCAACAACATTCATCATAATACATCCATATATTTGTTTAGATATTCTGCAGACAGATGAGACTACCTTCACTAGAAGCATTGGATTGGTCTTTGATCAAATATTTAAGGGGAAAATAGCATAAGATGAAGGCGCTGTTTAAAGCTGTTGCGAAGGAGGTTGGGTTGAACCATGGTTGGAAAAACCATCTGACTTTGCAGGGGTTCCCTCAGGACACGGTTTACCCGAGATGGTAAGCCGCACTGATTGACGCATCTCCAGCCCGTTCTCACTCCCGACTCATCGAATACAGCAGCTCGGTCAAAGGCTACGATGCTCGACATGGCCGTAGTTATGGCGGGAGTAGAGGAGGAAGTCAGGCGGTGTCGTGTGAAGCGTGACAAAGTCAGCGTAGGGAGTAGTTCGCGGTGGATGGTTGCGTCCAAACGCACAACATTCACACGGGACACCGCTGTTCGAGTCCTGTGTGAAACCAAGAGTCAACGTTGACTTATTTCAAATTAGAAAACGGTACGTAACATTGCCACGTCTCCTACGTAAACAATACACTGTATATATAGAATATGATATACTTAGCCTTAGTCATTGGTGGAGCTGAAGAAGAACTAACATGGGAGAAATCGTTACTGATTTGATGTCAGCATTAACATTTTTGAGTCTACTTGTATTTCATAAAAAGCATCACGCAGTAGATAAGCAGAGTCATGGTTTCCCCCAGCATGCTGAGCGAAACACCTCTCAGCACATTGGCTGGCACTTTGTTTCAAAGGGAAAAGGATCAGCATGCAGATGAGGAGACAGAGGCTGCCTGGCTGCATAATTGATGAAGTGCAGCAGCTAATTCCAATTTAAACATAGTGATGAGAGGGAAAAAGGAAACCATCTGTGTGTTGTTGTGTCTCTGCGCCGCAAGGCCAGAGAGCACAGACGCCCTACCAACGAAACATCTGCGTGATGTCTGCACCATGTTTTTTGGGGCAAAACAATACCGATGAATGTCGTGTGATATGGCAGAGAGGGGTAGCCGTGAATGTATACACTTAATCAGTCGCTACACGACACGCTGCTGCATCACAAGCAGGAAGGGAAGATGAAAGACGGGGAGGGACAAGGCGCAACCGTTTGGCTTTTGACCCAAAACAAACTGGAATATCGGCTGTGACCTCGAAAAGTGGTTCATGGTAAAGATTATTTTAGCTTTGCACTTTCAGAAAGTTGCAGCTTTGCAAAAATCGAATCAAAAAGAAAAAAGAAAAAAAAAGGTGGAGACAGCAGAGGCCGAGATATCCTCAATTTTGTCCTTCACGTATTAAGTATGTATGAAGCGCCAAAAAACACTGGATAACTACACTTCCCATGATGCTGCCTGCCTGGTTAAGTTATTTCGCCAAAGCTCCTCCAGAGCCACAGACAACATTACAGTTTTCTCTAACTATGACAGTAAACTTGTTCCTCTTTCAGTTCTACGGGGTGCTCGGGCCAACGCTGTGTTTTTATACATGAGCATAACTATTCAGGAATTAATCATGTTTTGTAGGGAGAGATTTACACACAGGACCGACAGCACACTGATAAAAAAAAAAAGACAAGACCATGGGCATGGCCGTCTACACTATCTGTCATTGGGCAGTATGTTCACGAGCAGCCATCCATCACTCGGGCTCTTGAAGGTATAACGATAGCTTCTTTCTTTCCTCTCCTTCGTGGGGCTGGAAGTCGTTATTATCCTCACCGCTCCCGTCGTGTGAAAGGGCCGTCGATGCACGCTGAAGGTGCGTCCGTCCGACCACTTAGTGTAAGTGACAGTTACTGTGACCCTCAGCACTCAGGGAGACACTGTATGTATGCAGCCGGATGAAAACCCAAAACAGATCTCAACCCTGGGAGCAGACTAGGTAGACGTTTGAGGGACATCATTATCTGAGTCTAATTTAATAAAGTTTGCAACAATTTCTGGCTTCAGAAGCGTGACTGTTGACCTCCAGATTTTCAAACCGGGAAGAATTCAAGATCTGACATTGAAGCTGCACTTATTATTATTACTATATTGATTTTGTACAATACCAATGGGTCAAATGACAATGTGTGCGATGTGTAAGGGGTCGCTCGTAGTGACAAAGCCCCGGAGGACCTTCCACCGTCTCTGGTTCGCCTCAGGTCCGCGGGGCATTTTAGCTTCTTTCAGCTTTCAGTCTGGTTGTTTTTGATTAAGCGGCCTGCAACTTAACTGCTTGGGTTCAGTCTCACCGCTTTGATCAAACTCAGCAGGAAGCTGTTTTCCATAAATCATCTCTGGATAAACAAACAACCTGCCCAGCACCAAACGGCAAACAGAATACGTTAATGGCAAGCTGGTAGCATTTTGCTGCTTGGTGGAGATCAAAACTGAACTAAAAGGCCGACATTCACGCCAAGACCTACACATCTGCAGTACACTAATAGGCTAATACATCTGCATGGCTTCTCAGTCAGGCCGTAATTTAGACAAACATCTTTCAGCTGTCTGTCCAGAAGATGATTGTTATAAATTTGCTGTTGCGTGTCACAATGTTTGCTAATGTTGGGTTGTCCTTGTCCAGCCTGCAATGTGGAAGATGCTCTAACGTAAAGCTTTACAAACACATGACAGGAAGCAAGGCATCTACAGGATGCTGTGAGACCAAGAGGCTTGTCAGTGCTGATGGAGTGGAGGGGCGGAGCTCCTTTATGGCTGAATGCAGATGCTGCATTGTAATTTTCCATTTCTCTGAAATTCCTCTGCAGCTCGACCTTTCTACTCAACTCTGCAGCTTCTGATTTGAATTCCATACACTGATACATTAACCCTGTCTCAATCTGGAGTCTGATACCACTGCCATGCGAGCCCCCACCCTTAGCAAGCAGATGAAAACTAAACACGTCTCTCTCTAAAATTAAGATGTGATATATAGAGCATGAAGAGAAGAGAACTTTCTGTTCATTCAGTCGAAATGAACAAGAGAATATTGATTTGCCACATTCATTGTTATTCTCCGTCTCTGGCCTGTTCATAAGGATCAGTGTGTTTTACAGTGAACAGCTGAGTGTGATGAGAAGGCTTTGACAGGCCTGACAAAGGGCTCAGTGAGAGAGGCTGTCTTGGCCGGCTCCCAGCAGCCTCCACGCCTCCCACGACCAGTCCTCCCCATTCATCTCTGCCGGCCCTAATGAGCCCCGGGGCCCAAACCACCTCGGAGATTTTAACGAGTTCTAACGAGGGAGATGCTCCTTTACTGTGTCCTGTGATTGGGCTGGCACTTTGGCACCTTTTCCTGATGAAACTGAACTGAATCTTTTTACACGGTTGTTTTTGCATTGGAGAAAAAAAAGTTCCAAGGTCATCTGAACCATTTCAGGTCTAAACAATGCACGTCAATGAGGCAACTTTCCCTCAAGCTGCAAGACGCACCAACTCTGCCCTCGGCTCGCTTCTTCTTCTTCTGTGACTTTAAAAGTCGGCTGCCCTCCAAACTGGACTCTTTTTCACCTTGTCTTACACCATTTGACTCATTTTAAAGTCTGAGTCCAAATATCCCGAGGTCACAAAACTGCAGCATTTATAGTCGTGAAATGTCCGATCAATTAATTTCAAAGGATGTTGCTGTGATACGCGTGTTGCTTATTACATTTTTCACATAAAGATCACTTTTGATTCATTTTAGCTCTCAAATTTGTGCACTTAACAATTGCAAACTGTCTCAGTCCTCATCTTTGAGAGAACAGGAAGCCAGAGTCAAAAAAAGGAAACAATATGACATGAAATTGTCATCATTTGCTCATCAATTCTTGAGTTATGGCCTGAAATGTATTTTGTGAGGTCACAATGACCTTTGACCACAACATTCTAATAAGTTCATCTTTGAGCCCAGGTGGACGTTTGTGCCAAATTTGAATGAATTCCCTCAATGTGTTCCTGACACATCGCCTTCACAGGAATGGGACGGATGTGATGCTACAGTGACCTTTGACATTTGACCACCAAAATCAAATCAGTCCATCCTTGAGAGCAGGTGGACATAATTTCAAGCTGCATGCAAACTTCATGCTCTCTCTTTTGATCAAGGTACAACTCCAGTGAAAGGCAATCCCGTCAGCTCCATCAACTAGAGCGGTAGAGTAATGTTGACTCACATGAATAGCTTCTTTTGCCTAATAATTAATAATACCACCGCCTTTAGATTGGGAGGTCACAGGTTGATGCATATTTCTCCTTGTTGAATTTAGGGTTGCTTGAAATATCCCCAGTGCTTTTTTACAGTAGAAGTTATACCTTAATGACAGGTCAGGTTCCCAAGATTCCCCGGATAGTGTGATTCTGCTCCCGGGACAGAAAGTGTCTCATTTTTTGGGAGGAAACTATTAATACATGGTTTCTGAGCTTTTGCGTTTACAAGAATGGACCAGACGAACAGACAGACAGACGGACAGACGGACAGACGGCCGGACAGATGGCCGGACAGACGGACAGACGGGCGTCAGCCACAGCTATCACCGGCATGGAGGAATAAAAATAAAAAAAGCAGCT
Organism: Ophiodon elongatus; assembly: GCA_016806645.1. Taxonomy (NCBI): domain Eukaryota; kingdom Metazoa; phylum Chordata; class Actinopteri; order Perciformes; family Hexagrammidae; genus Ophiodon; species Ophiodon elongatus. The sequence goes on from JACSYO010002158.1 coordinate 1,542,771, forward strand.
GGTTAGGTTTAGGAAAAGATTGTGGTTTGGGTTAAAATAACTACGGAAGTGGCGTTGCTTAAGTATGGAAGTTACACAACAAACAAGTCAACGTTGATTTCTGGTTCCACACCGGACACGAACAATGTCTCCCAGGTGAAAGTCTGGTGTCTTTAGACCCATCCACCCCTCTTACACGGGTTATGTACAAATTAAGGTGCATTACTATTAAGAATTTTTTCCAGACTTCGTAAGGCTACATAAAAAAAAGGTTTCTGCATTAAAGGAATGCAGAAACACAGCAATCCCTAACTGCACATTCACTGCATGACATGGGCAAAGATAGACACAAATCTTACCAAGTTGTTAAAGCTAGCGTTAATTCAAAACATATGTGCTCAGCTGAGCTGTTTTAGTGGATTCCTTGAATCAAGAGCCACTTTTCATGGAAGACATTTGGACATGTCTCGATAAAGAAATGATTGACAGCGGAATTCCATTCGGCTGCTTTGGTCTTCTAGTATTGTGCACGTTGGCTCACTGTCACGCCGTATTAGTAGCACCTGAGCTTTTTGATTTTACGACAAGTCAAAATGTCTGCTGCGAAGAAGGCTGATGGACTGATGGAAGCAGGGCTGCGTGGACATACAGGAGCCATGACGACACGAGAGCGGCCTCGGCCTCTTTGAAACGCACCCGGGGGCCTCCGTTTTTACGACGGCCCGGCGGTGGGAAGTCCCCATGGACCACACAGACACAAACACGCCACAGATGGGACTAATGATACGCTTCCACAGAGCATCTTCAGTTCTGCAGCAGGGCCCAGAGTCAGAGGACATAATTGTCACAGGCTTTTTAAAGGGCCGGACAACAACGGGCAGTCTCTGTGAGGACACCGACCGGTTCGCTTCCAGTTTTCCCGGTTGGTTGATGTTGTTGTTTTTCCAGCATGCTGCTTTATGTAACAAGGAGGCAGACGGGCCTCAGACACTGTTTCCACTGGACCCCAGTACTGATGGAATTAGCTTCCCCAGTAGTAGAAAAACACGCAAAGTCAACACTCTTACAATCAATTGCTAAATGAAAGCTTCCAATGCAATGTGCAGTGAGCATTGAGTCTCATTTTGTGTTGATACTTTTTTTCAAATGTAAATTAGTTTTCAACAGGTTAATCGCAAACCCCAGAGTGAGGTGGCAATCGGGGGCAACGGTGCAGCAGTTAGGCCTTCGTGACTTCATGAGTGACAACTCAGTCAAACTGAGGATCAAGAGAAAAGGTATCTTCTGTTGAGACCAAATGTGACCTGTGGCCTGAATGCCAGCTGCTACTGGACAGCAAATCTATAAAAATGTCTGCCCCTCATTACCTGGATGTTAGCGTCGCTGTGAGGCGTGGATGCAGCTTCATGGTTGTGTTTTGGAGCAGCACGAAAAGCAAGAGAGACCTTGTAGGAAAGTAAATCATTAGTCGATTAATCGATTAGTCAATCGACAGAAAATGACTGGGTAATCATCACAATCCTAATTTATGGATTTTTATGATGAAATCAGGCTTCTCAAATGTGAATATTTGCTTGATTTTTTAACCGACAATGATACTAAACATTGGACTTTGGACTGTTCCATCGATACAAGCAGTTTGAATATGTCAGCTTGGGCTTCAGGAAATTGGAATGTGGGTTTTTCACTGACAGATTAATTGATAATGACATTCATCAGTTGCTGCCATGCAATGCAATGACAGTCAAACTGATAGGGTTTGAGATAGGACTGTAGGGCGATATATTATTTTCATGGAATCATATGCTGATGAAATCAAGTATTGATACACGGGTGGGGTGTTTGTGGTCTGAACATACACTGTGTGTAAATTCGCTTTTATGAATAACAAAAAAAAAAGTAAGACGATGCATGTCCAATCTACGTGACCAAAGCTTTTCTGCATTTCGCCTCTCCGATGCTGCGTTCGCACCAAACACAAAGTGAATTTTCACGTTACTCGCCTCCCTCAGGAAGCCCTGCGCTGTCCCATCGGGCTTGTGTGTAATCTCATTTCGCAAAATATTCCCTTTGCGCTTGTTGTGAACACATCATCATCAGACAGATAAGTGAGATAGACAGGAAACGATGGCTTGAGAGGGGTACGACACACAAACTAAGCTCCGCTGCTGGCATCGAAGCAGAGACCCTCTAGGCGTACTGGTAGTGGTCTTCTAAAGCAGATCCACCAGGACAGACCTGCACCGATGTTTAAACGCCGTCTCTTTGGAACTGAACTTGTCATAAACCGTAATTGTACGCCAACATTTAGGAAGAGACGCACCACAGGGCGGTCATCCACATGAAAGCACCGCTGCACGGACAACAAACCCACGTGCACATGTGAGGCTGTGTGTATTGGTTGGGTGTTCTCTGGTAGACTACACACTCTGCAGTGTGAAGCATGGTCATGGCCAGAGGATAGAAGCAAAGCAGATGTGGCTGGCCAACAAGCCGCAGTCTCTTCCTGGTTCCCACCAGAACTGAGCCGAGGACTTAACTCTGCACGACTGAAGATAAAAAAAAAAAGTCTTCTTCAAGGCAAAACAAGGCCTCCATTTATGACTGATATATGTGTTCATGGGGTTATTGAAATCCTCATATCCCATAGCTTTATAGCAGGCCTCGCTATGAATCAACCAGTGAACATCATGACAGTAATTCTACTGGATTCCAGTACAGAAACAAAAGTATTTAGTTTGGACCTGTCAGGATTTGGGGAAACCCTCTTAGTCTGTCGTCACTATTTTCACCGTTCTTTGAAAATAGGGCTTTTAATGTAGTCTATAAATATCAAATCACAAGTTCCCAGAGCTAAAAATAAAATGTCCTCAAAGCTCCTCATTTAGTCTCAACGACAATCTACAAAATAAAATGGAATCAATTTACAATGATATGAAATGTATAGTATAATTTACCATGACTTAGCATAATTATAGCATCATTATTCTTCATTCAACTGAACAAAAAGTATAATATGTGCAGGAAATATATACTGTCTGTGCGAATGCAAGTGTAAGCTATCTTACAATACCTGTTTGCTGTAGCCTTTAAAGGGCACATATCATGATCATTTTCAGGTTCATAATTGTATTCTGGGTTTCACCAGAACATTTTTACATGCTTTAATGTTCAAAAAATAACATTAGTTTTCTCATTCTGTCTTTCTGAATATACCTGTATTCACCCTGCATCTGAAATGCTCCGTTTTAGTGCCTGTCTCTTTAAGTCAATTCTGCTCTGATTGGCTTGGTGAAAAATATGGCACACCTTTGCTAAAGTAGTTCTCAATCAGTGGGTGGAGATGCTCAGATGGAGGGAGGTACATTTTCATGGGCCAAACCTGAATGGCTGGTTGAATCCCGTGTTGTCGGCCATGTTTTACTGATCAGCCAGCCCTCAAAGAAACTGACTGGGTTGTCTCATTTCACAGCTTGTGGGTTGGCAGGCACTCCAGATACCCAAATGTATGACTTTTACGTGATATATCTCCTTTAAAAGTATTTTAATTACATATAATCAGCATAAATCTGTATACAAGTATATATAAGAGGGACTTTTTGGGGAAAGATGTAGTTACCTACATAACTGCAATATCTAAGATTTACATATGTGCATATGTGTGTACTGCGTTTTTGAGGCCGATACTGACAATGTTCAAAATATGGGAGTTATATGTATGCTGGCATGTTTTACACCTGAGACACAGCATTGGATATTTAGTGTATCTATTAACAACATATTTTTAAATATATTTCATACAGCAATTTAGGACTACGTGTGAATGCTTGAGCTAATAACATGCAGGTAACGGACCGGGACTAACAAGGTCAAAACAGCTTAAAATGCCTTTAAAAACCATTCTCTCCTGTTTCTTAAGGGACCCGGAAATCATATTCTTTTTTTATTTCATCCTACTACGACTGTCAACAAAATATTACATATACCCAGTAGCCACTGGTCCATATAACCGTCTGACCGTGAACGTGACCTCTGCGTCTCATCATATTACCCCTCTGTGACCTGTGACCTGTGTGTGTGTGTGTGTGTGTGTGTGTGTGTGTGTGTGTGTGTGTGTGTGTGTGTGTGTGTGCGTGCGTGCGTGCGCGTGCATGTGTGTGTGTGTGTGTGGCAGTAATTCACTAGATAGTTGTGAGACAGCCTCCAGGGATACACATTCGTAGACAACAACATAATGTCCTTACACACACACACACACACACAAACACACACACATACGCACACACACACACCCATACAATTTGAGAGCATATGGGAAGGTTTTACATTGTATTGTATATTTCAAATGCCAAACATCCTCATTTTAAACACAGATGGAAGAATATCACCCACAAAAATGCAACTATGACTATATGACTGATGTTTTGTTATCATGAGCTTCTTGGCAGCTCCCAATGTACACCATTATTTATGTACAATTATCAGGGCTATGCAACACCAGAGAGACCAAGGACAATGTGCATGTATCATGCACACACGCACACACACACACACACACACACACACACACACACACACGGAGTGACAGGCTGCATTGGGTGGAGGATCTGCTGAGGCTATAAAGAGGAAGGGAGGACCCATGGAGGAGCAGTAGGAGGAAGAGGAAGATGATGGAGAAAGAGGAAGAAAAAGTGCTTTCTAAACAGCATGGATTCAATCTGCTGACAGCGGCAGACAGCAGCGTTTAGCTTGGCTCTCGTCCTGAACATGAGCCATGACACCTAAATCCACCAAGGACAGATTTAGGTCCACTAGTAGAGATGAAACCAGTTAACAAACTCTCGATGGCCGGCTGGTCTGCTGGTCACAGAGTCACAGCTGACTGGATTCAGACGCATGTCAAAACCTACTTTGACCAACAAGTCATCTCATAAAAAAACCAGAACACACAAGCAACCAATGAAACTATTCAGGTCAAGCTATTTTGAATCACCTCTAGGGCCACCACTAACATACTTTCATCGTTGGTTGTTCTGCAGAATATTTTCTTTAAATAGTTGATTTAACATTCTGCCTGTAAAATGATAAATTTAAATGTAAAATGTGAATTATTGAAATAGCTAGCTTTGTCCGACCAAATGTTCAGCAAACTATCATGTATGACAAATTACCCCCCCCCCACCCCACCCCCCCTTTGAGCCGCTGGAACCAGAGAGGCACTTTGCTTGAAAAATGAACGGAGTATCAAAGTCGCAGATTCATTTTCTGTCGATCAATTTATCGGTTAATCCAGTAATTGTTTCCACTTTTTATTTATTTCACATCAAAAGTAGGTCCGGTCCTGGCTGACACACTGACTGATGGAAATATCAATGTTGCTACTCATTTTCGTCCGTTCAATAACATTTTGAAGGATATTATGACAGCTATTTGAACAGTCACATCACAAATCAGCTATCGGTATCCAGCAGCCACATGTAGTTCCACATGTTCGGCTTTCCTTTTGTGGCCTTTCAGTGTCTTGAACATGGATCATGTGGACGGTTCACAGCTAAGGAAGAAAGCGTGCAGTAACTGTCTCATTGCCCCAAGTCTTGCATCCGCTTAATAACCAAAGCTGTCAAAACAAACAGCCTGCTTCCCAGAACCAATGAAGAAAAAACTATTAATTCACTTGCTCCATCTGACAAATGGCTTCTTCTCTATAAACCCTGATCAAAGCCACATTGTATCCTGTTGAGTGCGTTCGTGGGGCCGATGACTCAATGATTCGCATCCACTCGCTGATGTTCATTCACCGCCTCCTCGGGGATTCGGGGAATTGAGACGGGGCAGTGGTGTTTTTTTGGCCCAGGTCGTAGTGACCCACATATATCAGAGTGCGCTGGATATCGTAAACAAGAGGAGCGTTAGAAACCCAATGAATAATAGATGCACACAGAGGGCGAAGGAGAAGCAGCGAGATGCCTTTAGAGGGGGTATTCCTCCAACGTCGATTACCCGCTGCTAGTTTGTGTCTGGGAGAACAAGAGAAGCAGGATATAGAGATGAATACCGTATATTAATCTCTAGAAGCTTTGGTGATATTTATGTTTGGTGATGATTCTGGGTGTCAGCTGAAACCACAGCCTTCTGAGAACTACAATGTGACACCATGCTGCTCTGTAGCCCAGAGGGCTCTTCAGCCATGTCTAACCTATTCAGAACACTACCACTGCTAACAATGGACCAATAACGCGTGTGTGTGGGGGGAGGGGGGGGGGCGGGGGGCATTTGACAAGAAGTATCAGAGCCGTAACTTACTTGTCCCCACAGAGACAAGTGCTGAAAAGTCTCTGACATCTCACTTTGCACCTTCATCCGTGTGGTCTGTCGACGAACAGTGAAGATGCTGCGTCATAGGTGCTGATGTTGCTATGCAACCAAACCCTGACTGGTTTTCAGAGGGATGAGCATCATTACAAGTCTGTTATCATCTCAAAATGGTTGTGTTTTGGCCGAATAAGGATTTCCCTGTCTTGATTTATGGTCTGCACGGGTCGGTGGGTCCCATTCAGCTCTGGGAAGAAGCTCCACCCAAAGTACAGGTGACCGGCCTGTGCTTCTGGAACTGCTAATGTCCTGTCACAAGACGAGGAATGCTGAATATTTACAATCGCGGCCACGTAGACAATAACACCCACGCTATGGAGTCTGCCATTGGTTTAGACTGCATTTAGACAATCGTTCCCAGAGCCAGATTTTAAGTCAAACAGATTTCTTGTAAAGTCCGAAAAAGTTCCCCAGAATTCACTCAGATGTCATGAATTTGTTTGTTTTTGTCCGAACAATGGACAACACCCAAAGATATGCAGTTGACTGTCACATAACACAAAGAAAAGCAGCAAATCCTCCAAAACAATTCAGAATCTGGAACAAGAGAAGGCTAGGCACAAGGTATAGAATAGCTACGGTGATGTCGGGGTGCATTATGGGAATTGTAGGACCCAGTGTTTTTGGCGTGTGACCCACACTTGGAACTAAAGCCTTTTTTATACTCTATACAAACAAAAAGAACTGTGTAAAATCCAAAAGACACCACCATAGATACGCCCATATATGGCCCAAAGGCTGGAGGTGTAGTGAACCAACTTCCACATTGCCAAGGATTGTCAACTGTTTCCAAAGCATTAAAAGGGATTTGTTTTTTTGTTTTTTGTATAATCCCCAGATATGTAACCAGTGTTTTTTTATCAGTGAACTATCTCTGACAGTCACGTGATCGCACGCGGCAAGTTAAAAAATTCAGAGGTGCACGACCAAGCGCCGTGACCACTTAGCGTTGGCCGCGATTACGGGATTTTCTGGCGGGCGCCAGCTTCACTACGGCGAGTATGAACTATAAGCTTTAGAGTCATCTTAGCGTCCTCCGCTTCATTTTGGACCATTATTTTTTTTTAAATATTTCCCTCTTCGGTTCCCCGACTCTATGGAGGCGAAAAAGTGAATAACTGGAATACCCCTTTGAATTACCCACACATTAACTTTACTTATGTTTTATTTAGTCATTTCACAAGGCAATATATCTACTGGACTATTGGAAGTATTATTGGGCAATGTATCATGTGTTGGATTAGTACTTGAGATCTAGGACCATACTCTCCTTGACCTCTACCATTCGGGGTCATACGGACGACAAACAAAATGTGCAGAGTTTGGAGGAGAATTGAGAATGTATCTTTGATGGGCAGAATGAGAGACAAAGAGAGAGACAGACAGACAGACAGACAGACAGACAGGCAGGCATGGAGAGCTGCATGGGCGTCTGACAGGCAGACACATTGACAGAGACTCTGCCGTGAACCGTTTAGGTTCCCACCCAAAGCATCTGCATGGGTGGGTACTGAACCACTAAAGCCGTGGCACCAGCCGCTGGCCGTGACCATGCCAGAGTCCTCAAGCCGCAGACAGACAGACAGACAGACAGACAGACAGACAGACAGACAGACAGACAGGCCGATCATACGGGCAGACAGAGGGGCAGACAGGCTGGGTGTCTGACGGCTGCGAGGCTTCTCACGCCTTCATGTTTGCCTGCCGGATCGGCCTGACAGAAAATCAATGACGCTGCACTCTCATGGAGACGCACAGTGGAAGAATTAGAAAACATGCCACGGTCATCGTGTCTGTGCGTCTGTTTCTCACACAGGTAACACAGAAAAACAAAACAAGGCGACGATGATCGTGATGATGATGATGATGATGATGATGATGATGATGATGAAGCAGTACCCAACCAGGTCCACATGCCTGTGTAACGGAATGCGCCCTAACCGACGCGTGCGTCCACACCGACTCGCTCCTCCAGCCCACCCAGCTGGATGAGTTCCCGGTTGATTGAGGCACCGAACACTTTCATAAAAAGGCCCGTCATGCGCTCTCACAGCCCCACGGGCTGGTAGACCCAGGGGTGTGCGGATCAGGGCAGACGCATTGAGAAACCTTTGTGGTCTGTTTGGTGATCCTGTTTTTTTGCAGTGGGGGTCGGGGAGGGTGAGGGGGGGGGTGGGGGGGCGTCACGTCAAGTGTCTCTGATAACGGATGCATTCGCGTTTACATGCGCAGCCAATATTCTGAGGAGTGGGGAGTGGGGGGCGTGGGGGTGGGGGTGGGGGGGGGGGGATTCACACCAACAACCGCTGCACGACTGTCAGTGTAACGGGGCCACCGCTCCGTGTTCACGTTAAAAGCCGCATCGGGGTATTGCTGCAAAAAAAAAAAAAAAAAAGAGGAGCGCGTCCAGACATTTTCAAACCGAGTCAGCCGGCTCCGTTCTCATTAGGCTGCGTGACTATCCTCAGGGAGGACGCGCGCGTGTTTAACCACGATCACGGATCCAGGGAAACGTTGAAAAGAAGAAAAGCTTTTATTTACCTTCATGTCGTTGACAATCGCCTGGAATAGACCCCCGAGGGCCCCGCATTCCTTCTCCACGGTCTCCATGTTTGCCAAATCCACCATTCACCGGAATTTGCAGAAGCGCGCACCAACTGCGCGCTACCAACACTCAGCAGGAAAAATAAAACGAGATGAATGGCAAAATGTATTTCCACAAAAAATCACGACCGGGCTCTCCGCTTTCTCCTTAAAACCGGGAGACCGACAATAACGGAGGGGAGGGGGGGGGGGGGATGCAGTAAGAACGGGAGGAGGAGGAGGAGAAGGAGGAAGAGGAGGAGGAGGAGAAGAAGGAGAAGAAGAAGGGTGAAAAAAAGAGAAAAGATGCCGAAAGAAACGACTTGCGCTGCGGTCTCGTCCAAAACGAAACGGAAGATGGGCTGTGAGAGAAGATGGTCTCGCTCTCTCTCTCTCTCTCTCTATCTCTCTCTCTGTCTGTCTGTCTCTCTCTCCCTCTCTCTGTCTGTTTATCTCTATCGCTCTCTCTCTGTGCCTCTCTCTGTGTCTCTCTCTCTCTCTCTCTCTCTCTCTCTCTCTCTCTCTCTCTCTCTCCCCGGTTCCGGGTCAGTCGGGCGTAGCGGGGGTTCAGATGGCACCGGGACGACCGCTCATCTTGGCGCAGCCAGCGCTACGCGGTGTCGGCGCGGGACGCATGTGAAGGCAGCGGAGAACCGGAGCGATGGATCGCCGTGTACGTTCGGGGTCCGTGTCTGTGCGTTCCGTGCGTGTGTGCATGTGCGCGCTGGTTGAAGGCAGGCTGTGATTGGCGCAGAGGTGGTGGGCTCAGCGGCGCGGGCAGAGCAGCCAGTAATACGATCCATGCGACTGCAAAGGAGTCCACAAAAAAAAAAAAAGGAGGCTGGACAACTCTGGACGGACCTGTCACATGGCCACGCGCGCGCACACGCGCACACACACACACACACACACACACACGCAGACACACACCCGTAGACCACCATAAAAAAAAAAAATTCTGCAGAGGGTAAATGTCAAATAAATGTAGCAACCAGAGGACTGCGTGCATGTGTGTAGGAATGTGCCGATGACCCAGATGAATCACTTTTTTTTTTCTTTTTTAAATGTATCCCTCTCGTAACCTTTCAGTGACCTATGAGGACTGTTATTAGAGGTACTATTACATGACCCTTCTTTAAAAAAAAACAAAAAAAAACAAGGAAGTATTCATTTTCCTATGAGGCACATCTATCTGGCTCGTTGATACGGAAAATATAGTTCCGTAAGAGTCATCCTCCGGTTGGGATGCAGAGCAGCAAACGGAGGAGAGTTGCGTTGCAGGTGTTGGTTTAGAACTCCACGTTCCGTGTGGAGTTAGTCTCACCGTGGTCGGACTGGACTCAGTGTTCCGTTTGTGTTCCCTGATACCTTCGCTGCAAACTGTATGCACGAGTCAGCGTGCTGGTGATGTACAGGTGATGTTCAAACATCTCTCCTGAGAGCCGGCTGTGCTTGTCCTCCACACAGCCCACTTGCTGGTGCAGTCATACTGTCGGTGGAAAGGAACAGGATTCAGGTGGCGTTTAGCTCACGTTCCCCAGATGGACACGATCAAGTCGTGTGTGTGTGTGTCTTGTCACGTTCCTGCCTCTCATGCTGTGTTGAGGAGTTTTACGTACAAATTTAAACGAGATCACAGTGGCCTCAACTGAGCCGACACAAAGTGACACACGGGGGATGACAAATGTCTCTCTCTCGTATTGCATTTGTCTGTTTTCTTTTCTTTTTTTTTTTTATATGGACCCATGTGTCTGAAGTAAAGTTGGTAAGTGGTAAGATATCTCACGCGAGAGAGCTAACGCGCCCGTTACGAAAAGATAACTAACTACTGGTTTTGGACAGCGCAAACGGGGTTCTAGCAGAAGCTGTGTTTTGGAGGAGCTGCAGAACTGTGGAACATCCACAGAGGGAATTCAAACACACGAGATGTTTCTGATACAAAACAAGGGGTTGGACTTAAACCTGCAATACCGAAGACAGCCTCTCCAAAAAAGATGTAGAATCTGCACATCTTGTGTGCCACGACGAATGCCAAGAAAATCCGTGTTTCATTTGTTTTGACTGATCTGGTGCAACAAAGGCGCAATGTGTAACGGCCAGACACCTGGAACTCAGAGAGCCGGTCACAATAACACTGCTATCTTCTATCTTCAGCCTGCAGTTTACATTAGAGCTTTTTTGTGTGTGTTTACGAGGCCATGAACCTGGAAACGTGCGGCCCCCGTAAGTTTCGATATTTTTCTTTCCTGAATTAAATCCAAAGTGGCAGAAACGAGACCTTCATCTCATCTTCCCCGCGGCCGCTTCGAGCCAGCGGAAAAAAAACAGTTCCCCGGGATCAGAGCCCAGAGCCCCCCCCCCCCCCCACATCACCCCCCGCTGGCTGAATTCAAGCTCACTGCTACTGAAGTGCTGCTGTACCTTCAGCGTGCCTCGGGGCTCCACCTCTTCGTCCTCTCATGTTGGACTGAGGACAGACCGGACGCTACCGGGACTCTCCGGGTACAAGTGGGACTACAAGCCGGGACGGGCCACTGAATCTCATCCCAGCAGCCCAACGCATCGACGTCTTTGACATCGACGTCAACGCTGTAGCCTCTTCACGTTCTGTTGGTCATGTCAGTTCATTTTGAATGTTTTAAACTTAAATTCCTTAAAATCCTTAAAATCACACTGCAACAGTTTTGTGGATGACCTTGAGAAGATTTATTGAGATGACTGCGGTCGTAAGTTTCCTAAAAACTCCTATTATTATCCTCCCCATGCCTGTGGTGTAGAAATGTATGTGATTCTGCAAACTACAGAACGTGTTTCACGAGGCGTTTGCGGATCTGTGTCAGTGTCCTTCCTCCTGAACAAAACCCCGGCTTCAGAGGTCAGAGTTCATTTGGTTTGGATGAAACTAAGAGAGTGAAGAATAGGAAGCACACGGTTGCGTATCTGCCACATGCACTGTACTTACACTGCAGGGCATTCAGATAACATGATACTGTAAGCGAAACAGAATGATGGTTCATAGGTCAAAAGGTCACAGAGCCCTGGTTATTAATGTGACCGCAGATGGATCATGTCAGGGAGTGGTGCTGGGAAATTAGACAGCAATGGGGAGTGATAGGTGGGATCTTTTTTTTTTCCTTGTGTCGGTTTCAGGCAGTGAGAGGTCCCTCTCACATGATCACTTCATGATGATTTCTGAGCGTGGTGTCTTTAACGTTGTATTTTCATAAGAACAGTCTTTGTGTCGAGGCCAGAAGTCACAAACTCTACTCAAAATAAGTGAAAATGCAATTCCAATGGGAAAATCTGATGTTTTTTCTGTAATATGATTTAAAAAACTTAAACATGTATTGCCATATAGGTTTCTTTGTATCTTTAGAGAGCAGGCGACAGCAGCCACTGGTTTATATATAGGCACTAATGTTCACACACACACACACACACATGCTCATCTCTATGCTCATGCCAAGTTTTTCAGCATCCTGAGGGAGACCTCGTAGAAAACACGCCAAGGTGAGCACCTCCTGTGTGTGTGTGTGTGTGTGTGTGTGTGTGTGTGTGTGTGTGTGTGTGTGTGTGTGTGTGTGTGTGTGTGTGTGTGTGTGAACACCATATGTGCACTCTATGTGTTTGTGAGCATTCATGTGGCTACATTGGTCCTCTCCGGTGACCTTGACAGAAGGAAGGAGGTCACATAGTCTGTGTTTTTCTCGTCTTAGCCCTAACCCTTCCTGTGTGTTTGAGTGTGTCCTGTGCACAGTTGATTCACACACACACACAGACACACACACACATTATCTGGTCACCGTAACACCCGGCAGATTGACCCGTTCTTTTGGATTTGGCAGGAAACTAAAGTTTGAGAGAGCAACGAAATCCCCCTTCCTCATTATCTCCCACGAGGCCTTTTTTCTCTTTCTGAAAATGGTCCGATCAGTGCAGAAAGTAAACAGACTTCAAAGAGTGGTGAAAACAGTGCGAGTGTATTAACAGCTGTGTATGTTGAAGTGACAGATTCCAGCCAGGTTAAATCAATTTGACAAGGTTTTACTGCATTCCTGACTTTGGACTTGGTTTCTATTTTAAGATGCCTCCCACACAGCAACTGGAGGGGCCAGACGGGCTCGTTCTAACAGAAAGCCCTGACTCAGTATCTACTGGTTATCCTCTTGGTACTGGACCTAAAAACATACCATTTTAAGAAAAAAAAGCGTACCACCAATTGTCCATTTTGTCACTGTCACTGTCATGGTATTCCAGATATGTTCAGATATCTGTGACCAGTTTATTCTTGCTTAATGGACATGCGATCTTCGACGACATTTTTGTCTTTGTACATTCTTTTCTTCTTGAAAGTTATGTCATGATTGAAATTGGTAGAGGATAATCACACCTTGTCATGAAAACTCACGTTAAAGGCCCTGACCCACCGTGCTGATGGTCGGCCGATGACAGGGCCGTCGCCGAGCGTCTCTGGCCTTGGGTACCGATGACACCAACTGTCCGTTGTTGGTGGCTTTTTTGGCCAATTCAGCATGTTGCTTCGGCAGCAGAGCCTGTCGGTGAGAGAAACCCCTCTGATTGGCTGTTCAGCTTTAGCGAATCGGTGCAAAGAAGAGAAGGAAAAAAAACGAAAGTGAGAAAAGCAAGACTTAACGTCCTAAGTCAAGATGAATACGGACTACCACGTAGAGAACGTGCATGCTACTTGGACGTTGGTTGGAGACTTTGTGGCGCGCTCAAGAGCAACGTTTTGGTCGTCCTTCATCGTTCTTTGATGTCGCTTTGGTGCGTCTGGGCCTTTATTTGACTGTTGCATACTGGGGGTTTAAAAATAAAATCTCATTACTTAGATATAAAACCATTAGCTGGAAACCAATTGAATAAATAGATTATTAGATTTGCATGTGACACTATCCTAGTATTTCCAGAACTGTTTAACACACAGTGATAAGACACCTGTTAGCTTCAGCTAGCTAACAAAACACATGGAATTCCAGTGAGAAATTGCAGTCAGTAGCTTTTATAACACCAAGTCACCAAGTCTAAGACTCAATGTACTCTCTGAGAGGGTTGCAGACTGTCAGTGGGCAGCAAGGCTGAAAAGAACAGAAGCCTTCCTCTCAAGCAACTGATGATGAACAGGTTTCTGTTTCAGGAGATGGAAGTCTAATAAAAGAGGCTGAGTCACATCCAGCAGAGAGAAAGCATCAGCCCACCTCTTGCTGTCATTTTCAACTGCCAACCGCAGATTCCTCACAAAATGTTTTAAAATGTTAGCGTCACAAGTGGCTTTAAAGCGTTTGATCCCCACACCAAATCCAGCTGTCTTTACTTCTATTATCTTCAAGAATATTTATGTGATAAATGTTTTTTTATATTTTCTGGTTGGTGATTGAAATCATATTTTTTTGCGAACACTTGAATTAAAGGTACACTTTAAAAGTACACTTTAAAGGTACTCTTTAATTCAAAAGTTTGGATTCATTTTGATGTTTGTCTTCTTTCCCTCAAACACTGCTGTTTCAGCAATGATAAAAACAACATAATTCAGGGAAATTTATTATTTACATTTGAAATAGTTTGGCCCCAAAAGAAGAAGAATTAAATTGTCCCGACAGTTTTGGATGACAGGGAAGAACACTGCTAACCAGTTTATGCAAATTTGTCTCGGCAAATATGTCAGGGAGCCATTTTTCTTTGGGCCCTCTGCAGTCTACTCAGTGGTTACTAAACCAGATTAATTAGTTAAACTGTGATTTGACACTCCATAGTAGGTTCAGCTGATATTCCAATACAAACTAACCCTCGACTAACCTTCTATTCCCAGTGGGACATTTTAAGTTTTGCTAAAGCAACACACCTGTTAATATTCCAGCTTGTTATAGGCAGTATTGTGGCACTCGACGCTGAAACAGGAAGCTGTTCCTGCGTTGAGATCTGCACGTTTTGATGCTCAGCTTTCTCGGTTTCTTCAACCAATCATTGGTGATTTCTTCTATTCTCATTCAGAGGGATCTTTGTCTCTTTCTGCCCTCTCGGTTGTCGGTCTGGTTGAACCATTGGACAGCGTTTTGTTCTCTGTGTACAAAAAATACTATCTACAACCTGAATGCATCATAGTCCTCTCAGCCATCAAACTGTATAATACCGTTCGGGCATTAGTAAAGTCATAGATGTAGTTCTCGTTTAGTGTTAGTCGGTATAATTTTAGAATTCATGTCGTTCCTCAATGTATTTTGGAGTGAAAGCAAGTTGAAGCTCTGTGTTGCGGTGGACTCTGTCCCTGTCCCTGGGTGGGGTCAGGGGTCAGATGTCAGCTGACCGTAGAATCTGCTGGCTCGGCTTATTCTTTTGAGAGGAAGCAGCAGAACTTGAGCAACTGATGTCGCCCGTCCCGAAAGCAGATGTGAGCAGTTCCCGATACAATGGAGTGCGGATACATGTGAACTCGTGTCGGCGTCTTCGGGCGAGCTACAGACGTCATCTTCAGCTGGAAGCTCTTTGAAAGACATAACAAGGACTTTATGTTCGGTTTTGGCCGAAGAGGAACTGACACCAGCAGTGACACTTGCTACTGCAACATTTGTCAGCAATATATAATTACAGAAAGCAGATTGTATATTACATTACATTTCATTTAGCAGATGCTTTTATCCAAAGTGACATTAAGTGCATTCAACCATGAGAGTTCAAATCCAGAACAACAAGTACAAGTACAATTCCTCAAGAAAGCCAAACTACCAAGTGCTATAAGTAAGTGTCATTTAAGTGCTACTAAAGTATATATATATATATGTACACATTTTTTTAATTCCAGATATAGTCGGAAGAGATGTGTTTTTAGTTTGTGATGTAGATGTAGAGATTTTCTGCTGTCCTGATGTCATTGGGGAACTCATTCCACCAATTGGGAGCCAGGACAGCGAACAGTCTGGATTTTGTTGAGTGGTTAGCTCAGTGACGGAGCAACAAGCCGATTGGCAGATGCAGAGCGGAGTGAGCGGGCTGGGGTGTATATGATAGATGAAGGCACGCAAGATAAGACTATTTAGAGTCAAAACCACATTTAACATTTAACCACAGTCTGATATTTTATTTATGACTTTGACTGATTTCCGAGGAGTCACAACTTTGGTTGCAAAAAACTACAGAATAAATTGATGAAAGTGAATAATTCAGTGAACAATCAAACGTTTCGTTGATTCAACTCGTCTTGTTTTTCAAATGACATTCGTGATTCTGTTGACAGCTCGGTGTGCTCCTGTAGAAACGGCCCCTCATGGTTTACAACCTGTCCGTCATGCAGTGCCAATGCAGGAAGTGACGTGCCCTTTTTACGCAGCGAGGCGGCGGAGTCGTGATGTGGAGGGATAGGAGGTGGACTGGTGTGGAGCAAGTCTGAACTTCTTGTTACGGAAAGATTTTGGCACAGGACTTTAAAAAAAGTTCTCATTGAACGCATTACAAGGAGTTGGTCCAATATCGACCAACTCCTTCCAACACTTTTCCAAATCAGTCCATTTTCTGTTAAGGCTTCAGTAGGTTTAGCCCGTAGGTTAGAGATACTGAGTTGGACTACTGCTGCCAAACTCTAAATAACTAAAATAAAATAACTCTCTCTTCAGTAAGTAAATTACTTAGTCTTTACCAGGACATTCCTAGGAAAGTACTGTATGACATTATTACATTATTACATTACATTTCATTTAGCAGACGCTTTTATCCAAAGTGACTTACAATAAGTGCATTCAACCATTAGAGTACAAACCCAGAACAACAAGAAGCAAGGAAGTAAAATTTCCTCAAGAAAGCCAAACTACCAAGTGCTATAAGTAAGTGCCATTTAAGTGCTACTAAAGTACTACTATTTTATTTTTTTTTCGCAAATAAAGCTTTACAGTTCCATTTCCAAAATGGAGGTCTAGGTTCTGTCAAAGCCCTCTCGCCACTGCCTGGAATAAAAAATCTCAGAAAAAAAAAATAGAAAATACTGGAATACAAAAATGTGTACGTTTAACCAGATCTGCTGCTGACAAAATGATCCAGTATTCAAGGTATAGTATTAAAATAAGTTGCGTTTGTCTCTCTGTGTGCTGTGTTTATGAATCTGCAGTCGGAGCGATGCGCCACGTCTTTCCTCCTAATCCTGTTTTTTTTTTCGTTGGAAAAGCGAAAGTGTACAGAGACTGGTGTAATATGTCCGTTGCTTCGCCCCTTCCACCGGTGTCATTCATTTGATCCCTTCTCACTTTCTCTCTCCCTCCTCCTGCTTTCCCCTTCGGTCGCGCTTTCTCTCTCCCTCGCTTCCAGAGTCCCTTCGTCTCTGTGTGCTGAGTAAGTCTCTGCGTCTGTCAAGTGTCAGGACCAGACGGAGGGAAGGAACGTGCGGAGGGTCGAGGAGGGAGGAAACAAGGACGGGAGAGCTTCAGAAAAGGAGTGTGGGAGGTCGCCATCGAAGATAAAGGAGGGAGTACAGGAGAGACCCCAATTTTTATTCCCCTATACTGCATCCCTCCTCCTCCTCCTCCTCCTCCTCCTACTCCTCCTCCTCCTCCTCCTCCTTCGCATCCTCTGTATGGCAGAGCAGAATGTAGGTCTGCACTTGCCTACAGCCATCAGCAACAATCAGTTCTGCCCCAGTTACTGACGCATCTCACAGACTAAACACACACACACATACACACACACACACACACACACACTCACACATATGTCACAACACGCAGACGTACACACGTGAATGCACATAGAAACAGACGCGCTTACAATATGCTTTGCGGAAACACACACAAAGGGAGCAGTGTGTCAGAATAACACACACACACACACACACACACACGTTGCATACAGAGGCATGATGTGCAACACGCCTGCACAGACGCATGCAGACATCTGAAGAGGATCATGTGTCACGCTGTAACAGAGAGAGCGTTTGATATATTTCTCATTAAAATATTGCTATTATTATATAATATGTAATATATGTTATAATATCTAATATATTACATATTATTGCACCTATGTCGCACCGCACACTCACTTGCATTTCACTTTGTGTATCGTTTTACTTATTTTGTTGCTTGTGTTCTTGTTTCTAGACATGTTTGTTTTTCCCTCATTCAGTGTCTGCAGGTCCTGCTGTGCCACACACACAAACACACACACACACACACACACACACACACACACACACACACACACACTCACTCACTCACTCACATGCATCTTTATCAACGATAATGTTCAGTCATATATATATATATATATATATATATATATATATATATATATATATATTAACCCAATCAATATGTCATCACTCAAATTCATAACCTGGGATATCCTTATTGTTGGTTCTCAGGCAAAAAAATAAAGGTTCTGAATCTTCTGGCCAAACAGCGAGCAGATATTTTCTTAATGCAAGAAACACACCTCTCAGAATCAGACTACGACAAAGTTAAATCACCACAATTCACTCTCTCGTTCTCGAATCAAAACAAAGAGGGTTACGTATTCTAATGAACAAAAAAGCTTAATTTGTCCATAACTCCACCATCACAGATCCTGAAAGCCGTTTCATCGTTAGAAACATATCAATCAACAACAGTCCGGTCACAATCTGTCATGTTTGGGGCCCAAACACTGAGGGCATACATCAATTTTGTTCTGCCCAATCACAACAGGAGGCCACTTTAACACAGCTATCGACCCCATAAGTAGACATAACTAATGTTTCAAACAATAAGCGTACCTGGCAATCCACAGACACAATACCAACAGCTCATGAGTGATTTTGGTTTTGCCGTTAGCCGGCGACAGCAGCGCCCAAACCCACGAGGATACTCGTTCTTCTCACCGGTTCACCACTCACACTCACGCATTGACTTCCTCCTCACCAGCAATTCAATTATGTATAATACTTCAGACTCCAAGATCCATGCTTTCATTATTAGCGACCGCTTCAACCATCTCTTCTCAAAGACCCTCAGTTTGACAGTCTCCCTAGAAATAAATGATTCCACAAAGTCCTCACGAACCCTTCTGTGGGAATTAATTTCAGAATTAATTAACATCCCCTTCCTCTCAAAAATAAGTAGAATAATATCACAGTCTGACTCTCTATACCATCATGGAAATGGGATTAGACTCGTCCATCGCTCCCGATGCCGGCTTCTGGAACCAAATGTGCAATAACATCTACTTTGTGTCTAAAAATGCCAGTCAACAACTCATACGGTATAAGATGCTCCACAGAATTCTCTATTCTGGGCAAACGTTTTTTTAAATGGAATTTATGCCAGACATCTGCTCACATTGGGCGGCTGCTCATGGGGTAAGGTGGTCGTCCTGTAACCACCAGGTTCCTACAGTTCGCATGTTGAAGTGCCCTTGAGCAAGACACTGAACCCCCAGTTGCTCCCCGGGTGCTTCATAGCAGCCCACTGCTCCTAAAATGCTACGGACGGGTTAAATGCAGAGGCCAAATGTCATGTATTTATGTCAAATGTAATAAAGTTTGTTTTTTAAGTTTAAGTTTAAGTCTAAATTGCACACAAAATTAGAGCGGTTCTGTATGACCTCCAGGCTGCCTGAAGGCCGACATGACAGACCTCTACCTCTCCGAGGCCGTAAAGGAAGGCATCGCTGCAGACGCAATGTTCATGCCACAAACGGAGAAGGAGTCGAGCGGCACTCAGCTGAGCGTGGCGTTTGATGGCCTCAGACGAGTCAGAGGTCGTCGTGAAGACACACGGCCCGGACACTTTCTGTGAGCACGAGGAGTTCGAGACCTGGATTAACGATCTAACGTGATATATGATAATGTACCATTTCACTGCAGATACTTTAAATATGTTTTACTGATAATATTTCTGTACTTGTACTTAAGAATGATTTTGAATGTAGAACTTTTACTTATAACATATTATTTTTACTCTGTTGGGACTTTAACTTCAGGGTCTGAGAACCTGTTCAACCACTGCAATTTGAGTACTGCGCATTTTTTTAAATAAACTCCCGTCTTCACAGCAAACAACGTAGTTTGGTTCAGGCAACAAAACAATTTAGTGAGGGTTTATTAAAAGATCGACGCTTGGGTTTAAATAACTAACGAAGTGCCATTACTGAAGTACGCAGGTTACAAGACAAATAAATCGACGTTGACTGTTTCTTCCACGCGGTGAACGCACAGAGGCCTCCTGGCTGAGAGATCCATGTTTGTTGGACGTCTTACAGACTTTAAATTCACTGACTTTTGCCATAATGTACTTTTTATTCCTTGTGTCCGTTGAGGCTCCAGGCATCTAAAAACAGAGTGTGTCGGTCTAATTCTCCACTCATGACATCAAAGGTAACACGGAGTTCTGAGGGCTGCCTCTCGTGGCGTTGCAGTGCTTTTTATTAATTCACAAACCAGGAAATGAACCCTGGACCTGCTTCCAGGTCAGTTCATGGACAAGGACAAAAAGCTCCATGTGGTCCCCATTAAACTTCTGACCTTTCCTTCAAAGGGAAATACAGTACACTGTAAATGCACTTTATTGTGCCTCTTGAGACCAATTTCCTTCCGCTGCTCGGAGGCTTGTTGCGCTTATAGCACATACGAGCACATGTGAGGGCAGAACAATGGTGGTGGACTCCCTCTACCTCAGTTATTCAGGGAACTATTGATCAGCACCAGCACCTGATGAACCGATCCTCATCGGCCGAACCAAGCTCCTTGCTCTCCGTTCTGAATCCCAACACAAGCCAAGCTTACTGTGAAGCATTGGTAAAAATAAAAAAAGCAGGTCATCGGTGCTGTCATGACGCACTTGTTCCCAAACATCCTGAGGAAAGGTCCTCGCCGTTGGAATGTATTTCATTTGAATAAATCATTGTGAAGTGACTCATCGTGATGCCCATCTGGGCCGCTTTCTAAAGGTCCCGCGAGACGCTCTGTGTTTTAGTTTCATTACTTCCTGTCCACATGGTCTCACACTCATTTCCTCCAGGTAATTCCTCCACATATTCTACGATCGCATATTTTCCAGCATGCATCGCGTCGTATTTTGTTAAATCACGACGCGTAATGAGTATGTTCTTGTCCTTTTTGTTCATGATATGAGATTATCTTTGATCCAACTGACACATAACCTTTTACTACGGTTGCTTTAAAGAAGCTGCTGCTGTATCTCCTAGCGTTTAGAAGCATGCACTTCAAGTATACGCTCTTCTTTTCTGGTCGCACAATATATATATATATATATATTATAAATTGAAATGATATTTTCAGAAAACAATTCAAACTAATTTAAGCAATTCCACACTTCGAGAAATTTAAGCAGAATAGCATGCGTCTTGTGAAACAGAGATAAACATCCGTCCATCCATTTTCTCTTCCTGCTTTATGAAAGGTCGTGGGGTTGCAAATAACCGCCAACATTCCTCAAAAAGCATTGAAGAAGACAATTAAGGTTATCATTCATTTCAATCCTATCTCCAACAAATAGCATTCCCTCCTAATTTGTTTTGGTAATTACACAGCCGTCAGTAGACACCCTATCTTGATGGAAAGCTCTTCTTGTCTGACTAATGACGTAGAGAACCTCAGAGGTCGGGGAGTGGAGACGAAAACATCCTCCGAGGGTTGAACATGTTTATTCGCGATGTGAAAGCTTGTGACTGAAATCAGAAACACGGCGGCAGAATGTGTCAGCGGAGACCTCTCATCAGTCTCTGATGGAGTCTCCACCCGTTCATCCAGCTGTCAGCGGGCCGCTTCACTCTTCACACCGGGGCTTCGGGGCTGACACCTTCCTCTGAGGAGGTGAGACACAAAGGCAACACTCTCTATGTAAAATATATACGGGGACACGTGCAAGAAAAGGATTCTTGAATTTTAATGTTGGATGACGATGCTGATGGTGTGTGGTGGGGGGGGGGAGGGGGGGGATTTACATCAGGACAACAGGAGTGAGGATCTGCTCTCATTCATTTTTCACTTTCATTTATATTAAATTATTTAAGAGCCATGTTGTACTGCGTCTTTGATACAGCACGGGGCCCTCATATTCATAAGCCACTTAAACACCAACAAAGGGACACATACACACACACACACACACACACGGATACTCACGACCATGGCAGCACATGCATGCACAATATTCATAAATTCTGAATATTGTACGTATACGTACGCACGCTGATATGCATACAGACACACATGCCCTATCCCCGGGGAGCTGATTAGGGTGAGATTTGTCATGCAACCTGCCCCCCTCAAACCCTTCACCCCCACCCTCCCACCCAATATGTGCAGTGCAAACACACACACACACACACACACACACACACACACACACACACACACACACACACACACCGCCCGCTCTTCTTATGTTGATCACGCACACACACATCCACAGGCACAGAGCAGGTCCTCCCTGGACTTCTTTTGTATTGACCCATCTGCTTTGACAATATCCCGTGGAGCGTATTGGAAAAAGAGACCTGACTAGCACAACAACAACAACAAAATAGACAGACATACATTGTTAGGTATTAGTTTCATTGTTAGGCATGGAAAAAAAATGATAATGCGCACACATTTAGCTCAATAGTATCCCATCCTACAGCTTGGGTTCTGAACAGCATCCATGCTTAAAATTTACCGTGCACTTTCCTCGCCAGTGGTCCCATATGCCAGAAAGAAGACTTGGATCTGTGTAGCGACAGTGTGATAAAGACTTTTGGGACTTTTCTCCACATCCAACACATTCTCACTCCCAATCCGTACTGACGCTTGGCCAGTGGCCCTAAACGGGATGTATCAACTGGATGTATCGTCGCACTCCCAACTCGTCAGTATGGCTGATCGTCACACTTTCAACTGACTCCAATGTAAACCCAGCCGCATCGTAGTTGACGGCATGGTAAAGAAACGTGCAAGATAGTTCACACGGGGTCAAAACACAGGCCCGACTCTTGGCCAGTGGCCCTAAGCTTCAATACTGAAGCGCTTTAGCTCCCCCTCTAGTGTCGGTGTTGGATGTGTCGGCGAGGGCCAGTCCGTTTGCACTCGTCACATGAGGCAACAGAAGCACTTCGTTAGGTCGAGGAAAAGAGAGTGGTTGGCGTTAATTCACACGACTACAGAGCGACAAACCGGTCACGCGACTGGCAACTCAAGTGATTTATGACCCGGGTAAAGAAAATGCCGATGTTTAGTTTTAGTTTGGCACGGGACATGAACGGCGGTGTCCTGGGTGAAGGTCCTGTGTTTGACCCCGCGTGAACTATCTTGTAATGTTTTTTCACCATGCCGTCGCTCTGAGCGTCTAACAATGATGCATACCGGGTTTACACTGGAGTCAGTTGAAAGTGTGGCGCGTGCAGGTATCAGTCATATTCACGAGTTGGGAGTGAGACGTGGGGTTGAGACATCCCGAAACTAATTTCAAAAGGCTTCTTTTTTTTTTTTCATTGCAGACATTTTTGTCATCTCACAGAAGGAAAAGCACAGGCGTAAATAATAGCGTGATTAATAACGACAGCATTCCATTTAGTTGATCATTTCCAAGGCCCTGGTGTGGTGCATGCTGGCTCACTGGTAGGGCCTACTGGGGGACACTTTAATGTTATCAGTTAAACCTGTTAGGGCAAGACAAAGTATCCGCCCTCTATTTGTGTATGTGAACATGTCTGCCGGTCTGATTTTATAAAGAAACAGTAGGCAAGCAGGGCACCAGGGCTGTGCTCTATATAACATACAGCTCACTTCATAAATAGGCCTGAGCACCAGATTAAGATTTCAGGCCCTTTCTGAGCATCAGCGTTGGCGTAGGTTTAGAATCTAACAACTGGAGCAGACTGGTGCATTTTTGCATCAAATTTCACAAGGCAGCAAAAAGAACCAACGGCACCGAAATCTCGTCTTTGTCTCAGACACATTGTGAAGCTGTGATGTCTGCTCCGTGGCCCAGATACATCACACTGTCTGGATGCAGCGTAGCAACAAGGCTTCTGATCAAAGAGTCTAGGAGGGAGGAATGAAACGAGGGGAAACAGAATAAGGACGGAGGAAACACAGACTGCTTGGAAATCAAAAACAAGGGGAGTCACAGAGGGAAATGGGAAGGAGATTAATAGACGGAGGAGGGGTGTTTGGAAGAGCAGCAAAAGAAAGATGGAGGTCATTTGGTGGTGCAGGATGATGCTGCGGGGGGGAGTTCTTCATGCAGGAAACCAATATTTCGTGGAGAAGAACCAAATCGGGGCTTCGTTCTTTTGTCTTATCTTGGTGAAAGAAATTAGAAATATCCTCGTCACGTTAATTAAATAAACTTAAAAAGCGTTTTGGATGCTGTCCACAGCCGCATTTCTTAGCAGCAGGGCCGGAGTCTTGAGGAGTTTCAGGAGGAGTGTGTGTTTGGTGCTGATTACACGAAGGGGATAATATGATGCTGGAATGTCTAGCGGGGCGCAAAAAGCCACAAGAAGTGAGACAGGAATTTATCTGCGCCCCCGACATCAGAGCCAGGAGAGCAGAGAGCACACACCGCTAATCAACTGTTCACGTTTCAACACATTCCAAAAGTGGACATAAAAATAAACAGGGTTCTCTCCTCCTCTCTGTGATTAAAAAATACAAAATAAATAACACTCAGATGTGGGAAGTGGGTCATTTTATTTTCTCTCCCTGGTGATTTTATTCCACTCTTTGTTTTGGCAGATCAGGAGCAGACTCTTTTATTTCAAAAGGGGGGTGGGGGTTTCGGAGGGTGGGGGGGGGTGCTCTTACTCGTGGTAGAACAAAGCACAAAAGCATGTTTTTTCATAATTTGGATGATGATGGGTGTCACAAAAATATTTTGTACAACAAAATACAGCAAAAAGTGCTGAAATGTATCAATATATTGAATCACCCCATTGGTAAAAAAAAAAAAAGTAGAATAAAAGCGATGGTCTTGGTATCTACTATATCTCATGTCATGTTTCACATAATGCTTGAATTTCATTCCGTTGCATTAATTGTGCCCTGATATGTGGCCTCCACCTCGGAGCAATATGAATATTAAAACATATATTTATTATAAAGCCACAGCCGAGAGGATTTTTACAAAGAAATGTAATACATGATGGTATGTTGGCACAGTTCAGTTCATCACATTAGTTAAGAATTTAATATGACACCATTCCAACTTCCACACTTTTTTTTAATATCCAGGGAAGACGGACTCCATACAAAGACACTTCATGTTGGTTTAAAGCCCTCTGAGGTCTGAGCCATGTATCCGTCTTTTGTAATAATGCAACACTGGAATGGACAATTATTTTATTTTCATATTTTACTTTCAGGACAAACTGGGCTATCAGAATATGAACGCTGCGGTGATGTCATAAGGATTTATAAAAAGTAAATATATATATATAATAAATACAAAGGAAAAACTAAAATGGAAATTGAAACTCAGAAATTCACGTGAAAAACAGTGAAGAAGACTTTTGGCTTTTGATCAGAGGAGGTAAATACATGAAGTAATGAACAAACAGATAAACTGGCAACACGAAAAGTAGCTTATGGTCGGGGAGAGGCAGAATTATTCATTAGAACAGTCATAATTAATGCTTGGCAAAAGGAATGGGATGCAAAAAAGTATGTCATAAAAACACGTCATAATATAGTATGCCATAAAAAAAATGTCATTAGAATGTTATATAAGGTATTATAATATAGCGTCATATCTTCAAATATCTTCAAAATATTTAGTCTTATGTGTCATTAAAAAGGTCATAAAAAGACATAATATAGTTTACCGTACAAATGTCATTAGTATTATCATAACATATTATTCCATAAAAAGTAATAATACAGACTGCACCAAAAGGGTCAGAACGAATGACATAAAAAAATATCACAGTATAGTATCTTATTACAATGTCATAACAATTATCATAGTACAGTTTGCCATAAATATGTCAAAAAATATCTGAAATATATTATAGTAGTACACCATACAAATGTCCTAAAAATATCATAATATTTAATGCCATTAAAATATCATAACAATATCATAGTGTAGTATGCCATAAAATATCATAGTATAGTATGCCATAAAGATTTAATTAGAAAACAAACATCATAGTATGTTATACTATGAACAGGCCATAATATAGTATGTAATAAGAACTGTCATTAAAAAGTAATAGTATGAACTAACTCCCTGCATAAGTTCTCCCAGCAGAGAGAACACATTCAGAGTTTACTATAATAACGTATGATCATATGCAGGGTCTAATTCAGCACAATGTTCCAGATCTGAACAGT
The DNA here is from genome assembly GCA_016806645.1 of Ophiodon elongatus. Lineage (NCBI taxonomy): Eukaryota > Metazoa > Chordata > Actinopteri > Perciformes > Hexagrammidae > Ophiodon > Ophiodon elongatus. The sequence continues at coordinate 1,569,016 of JACSYO010002158.1, forward strand.
CTCCATATTTAAGATGCTGGAGGGGAGGTGGTGTTTCATTTCATTACTGTTATCTGCTCAGCCTGAGCAGTAGCTGTTACGTTTGTCCTTTTCAGTTGCGTGTCCGTGTCACAGCGGAGTACTGCCCTCTAGTGGACAGTAGGTGTGCATGCACCTGGAAACACAGGACCGTTTGCATCACAAGTGCTGCACATTGTATCTGTCGTGTATCAGTGTCACTGGGCAGAGTGACATTTTTTGGGGAAAAACATGAATGCATTATTTTTGTGTCGCTCCCACTGTTATTTTATGCATCACTGGATGTTATTTAGTTGCAGTAGGATTGACTAATGGCACAAAGAGAGAGCTTCAACCACAACAGAGACAGGACATGGACTCTCTATTACTCTTTTCTTTAATTTTTTCTTTAATAAATGATCAAGGAACAACACTTAACCATTGCATTCAGCTGTGACAGCCATGATATAATGTATTGGAAATAAAAATATGACTTTCATGTAATTCAGGTTACACAAGAGACAGGCATTATCCTCCAAAGTGCCACATGTTGGGGCCCAAATTTACCTTTTTTTGTGCTCTCTGGTCAGGTTAAAGGTTATTTTGTGCTCTGTTCTCTGTATTGCTGAGGTTGTATCTTCCCAGTTTGGGTAAGCCTGACAATTGGCATGACCATTTCTGAAATAATCATATTTTGAACTAGTTGAAATGCCATAGAATTGTGTATTTATTGTATATGAATGTACTGAAGATAAGACTGACCAAATATTAGTTGCTTGTCAAGAATCAAATGTTCAGTGCAATTCAGTCCAGGTTGTGTGTGTAACTACATGTAGCCTCATGCTGTTTTAGGTCTCAAACACTTCTGTCCAAGTATGAAATTATATATTTATTTTACGGCTATTTTCTGTTAAAGTGTTGTTGTTTTTAATGCCAGTTTTGCCATTGAAGATGGGATAACACTACTTTTTCAAATGTTTATTTCCTGGAAACAAGACGCGCCCAAACATGTGGTTAGGTGTGTCCATAGCTGTGCTTTTTAAAGCATTATTATTCAATTTCTGTTGTTTATAAAATGCATTAAGAAGCGTTATCACCATGATAAAAAAATATGGAAGCAAAAGTTGGCTGTTAATTACTTCTTGCATTCATCAGTGGCATCATAGCAATATAACAATCTATTAAAAGTCTAGGATGCCAAAGGCCATGATAACAATGACAACTATTTCATAACGCTGCCAGGTCCTCGTTTACTCTGGCTGAACCATTCAACCACTGGTGAGCCTGTGAGGCGCTGGTGGCTCCAGTTAGCATTGCCCAATCAGAGGCCAGTTCACTTCCCGGGGGCCCGCCTTTACACGAGTGCCATTGGTTGAATTTTAATGAGCAGTGGTGTTATGGGCGGAGTCTGTGGCTCCACGGTGTCCAGCGGTCGGTCTTTACGTGATATCCAGCACCTGGAAACCGGGAGGAAGAAGAGACGAGCTGCCTGCCGCCCCCCTCTGTCTGTCTGTTAACTACGGGTGAGTGAGCGACGGTGTAATAGGCGTTATAATGCGGTGTAACGTGTGTTTAACGTCACTTCAAACGTTATGCTGTTGAAGTGGCACGGTTCAGGATACAAAGGATATAACGTTATATTGGACGTGTAACGTCACCACAGTTATTCGAGGTAGTTCGCGGCAATTTAGTGACAGAGAAAGGTGCGCTTGCAAGACACAACAAGTGGGAAAATCATCTTATACAAACAAAAAGAGAGCGAAAGGCTTCGTTTTTGTTGAAGTTATGCAACCGTGGGTCCCCCCCCCCCCCCTCACACTCACCCCTATTTCATCTGTCAAGCTGCTGGAACTAACCTGAACCTAACGTGCTAGCTAACAGTTAACGTTAAATGCTGGGAAACAAGTCTTTTCATCCAGCACGTCAACTATTTGTTCGTGGCAACGTTAGCTTTTGTGGGCATAGCCTGGCATTACTTTTGCTCCATAGGTGTGTGTGTGTGTGTGCGTGCGCGCGCGCGTGCGCGTGCATGTGTTTTAATATAATTATCGCTTTATAAATGATTGGCCTGTGGAAGTACACTGCATGTTTTCAAACCTGCCGTCACACATTCGCTTTAAAAGGGTGCACACAAAACGACTGTGAATCTGTACGACAAGAAAAGGAGACTCCCTTTCATCCACTTTCCCATCAAAATTGTCCCCTGAGTGCCATGTGGTTGTATATTCGCTGTCGCGTCTTTAAACACAACTGTGTACAAAGTAGCGCGAGCGGCTGCACAACCAACCTTGTCCTGATAACTTGACCCTTCACCAGGAAAAGGAGCGCTGCAGTGGCCATGGAGGCCTCAAGGAGACGAACCCAGCACGGGGCCAACGGGAAGGGACCCGAACAGGGGCAGCCGCCCGCACAGTGGGGGAGAGCATGGTGAGTCGGTGACGTCACAGGTTGCAAAGGGATGTTCACCACAAGTCTATCTGCCTTCAATCCTCCATCATAGCGTTGTTCACTTGAAGTTGAATTTCTTTTAATCTGACCAATATCACTTTTGGTATGGTATAGTAAATACAGGAGGAGGCAAAGTTCATTGCCCCAAATTGTTTAGCCAAAAAAAAAAATGACACAGTAAGATACTTTTATTATTTGGGAAATAACAAGGCAAAGCTGTAAACCTTTGTGTTACAAGTTTGAGATTTGGAACAGACATATCAGCTGTCAAGACGTTTGCAAGTTTCCATTCTTCAAGAGGAATTTAATGTCAACACCAAACCTTATTTTTCCATGTTCTTCTAATGATGTGGTCTTCTAACACTGAATTTGACTTTCTAGTAACATTTGAAACATCAGGACCTCTCACAGTTTAGACTTATGACAAATAAATAGGAGTCCATGTGACTAATTTGTACTCACGGTTTGTCCATAAAACACACAGTGTCCCCAATTACCGCCTGCATTAAAGAACCGCCCTCACACTGTGTCTGTGCACATATCTGACTCACCCTCAGGGAGGTGGACTGGTTCTCTCTGGGCAGCGTGATCGGCCTCCTCTGCTTCGCCCCCTTCATCGTCTTCTACTTCGTGATGGCCTGCGACCAGTACCAGTGCTCCGTCAGCCAGCCCCTGTTGGAGTTGTTCCGAGGGGAGACCACGCTGCTCTCCATCTGGGCCCGGGCACCCTCCTTCACCTGGTCAGCTGCCAAGATATACGCCGTCTGGGTGGGCTTTCAGGTAAGGAGACGGAGAGTGAAGAGGAAGAAATGTGGGGGCGGTGGGCTGTCCATTGTCCTTTGTCTTTAGCTCTTGCTGTTGCGTCGTCCCTCAGATGTTCCTGTATATGTGCGTTCCTGATGTGACTCATAAGTTTATTCCTGGCTACGTCGGTGGAGTGCAGGACGGAGCACGAACTCCTGCTGGTAATTAACACACACACACACACACACACACTTTTATTCCACATTCATTACCAAATATTGTCTCTCACAATCCGCCTCCAGGCCTGATTAACAAGTACGAGATCAACGGGCTGCAGTGTTGGCTGATCACTCACGCTCTGTGGTACGCCAACGCCCAACACTTCCACTGGTTTTCTCCCACCATCATCTTCGACAACTGGATCCCCCTGATGTGGTGCGCTAACATTCTGGGCTACGCTGTGTCCAGCTTCGCTTTCATTAAGGCCTACCTCTTCCCCACCAGCTCTGAAGACTGGTGAGTGCTGACACGCATGTTCAAGGATTCAAGGGTCATTTATTGACCATCGTGCAGCGCGGGGATGCACAAGGGAACGCAGTAGTAGCCCGCTTGTAACACAACAAACACGGGACGAACACAACAAAAACAGTAGTGCATTACTGTACTGAGTTGTTTTTACATTCATCAGGGGCAATGTAAACAGCAGCAACAAAAACAATTCTTGGGTCAAATAATACGGCTGACATCTTCACATTAAAAACTCGACATCGGGAAAACGTTGTCCATCAACTTTCACTGTGTTTGAGCACCAAGCATCATGATGTAAACCCAGAGTCCACCTCCTCTCGTCCCACCGGAGTCCTGCTCTAAAAAACAACAAATTAAGACAAAAAAATGCAGCAAAATTCATGGGTGCCACCGGCTTAACCAGCTGACTTGTCTAGAAGATGGAAACGTTGTCTATGTCTGCTGATAATATCTTAGAGGTAAACTATGTCTTAGGTATTAGTACACAACTGTATCAGCTTGTTTTCTCCTCCCTTTCTTTTGTGATTCTGCAGCAAGTTCACGGGGAACGTCTTCTACAACTACATGATGGGCATCGAGTTCAACCCGCGCGTCGGCAAGTGGTTCGACTTCAAGCTCTTCTTCAACGGCCGGCCCGGCATCGTGGCCTGGACTCTCATCAACCTGTCCTACATGGCCAAGCAGCAGGAGCTGTACGGCCACGTCACCAACTCCATGATGCTGGTCAACGTGCTGCAGGTGAGGCGCAACGAGGGCGCTTCGTAAGCCAGCGACCCGCGTCCCGATTCCCGCGGGGAAGCCCGACGGGCTGCAGAATGGAAAGCGTAGAATGTAGATGTTCTATGACGCTCAACTCCTTCGACCTTCATCACGTGTGACCGTCGAGATTTCTTCGTGATATGTCTCTCCTCGCACATGTTGCATAACTTCAGCGACTCTTGAGCTTTACATCTTTCACCTGAAATGTGAAGGTTGTGCTTAGATGTGCAAGAATCCTTCCTAATCGATTACCGTTCAGCATCGACCGCTCACTGTTACAGATTAGGGCTGAGCGATTGATTGTTTAGTTTTATACGAATGAGCTGATATCGATTCTTAAAATCCAGAGAATCAGTGGGCTGAACAGGTAAGATCAACCAAAATATACTATAAGTATTAAGACAGGTACAGCCGGTAATCCCCGGGATCTGCTTCATGAATTCTTGAATAGCGAGCAAACAGGAAATTATCATAATTAATATTAGACTTTCGAAATCGGAGGGGAAACATATAGTGTTGAGAAAAATAAATTAACAGCGGCAACACTTTTGGGATAGCACAACAAAAGGACCACAGGCTAACAATAGGTTTAGAAAATGGACACAGCAACCATAACAGTTCACCTTTCATTCAGTGTCATGGTGGAGCATGTCCTAGGCCCGTTTAAAAAGTGCATTATATTATACAGCCCCATCAACCATAAGTGTTCATCATTAAGTTTACGGTCCTCTGCTCCGAAGCTACAGTTTGAGTTCAACGTGATCCCATCATTCTTTTTACACGCTGCTCCTCGAGTCATAATAAAAACAGGCAAATTGGGTCTTTTTTTTTTTTTTTTACTTTCTCGTAGGCTGTTTATGTGCTGGATTTCTTCTGGAACGAGGCGTGGTACCTGAAGACCATCGATATCTGCCATGACCACTTCGGATGGTATCTGGGCTGGGGAGACTGTGTGTGGCTGCCATACCTCTACACACTGCAGGTAAAAGACATACGCAGAACACATGTGCAGAACACACGCAGTAGACATTATGTCGTAAATTATGTCTTAAATTATCCTTCGTGGCCTTGTGGGTAAAAACCTGTGTCCAGTCTGTCAACTTGTAGCATGTGAATGAAATGAAAGTAAAATAAATAATGCAGTGTGTTTTAGTGTGTTGTACTCTCTAAGGTGGACATTCAGATAAAGTCGTAATGAGTGACAGCAGGTGTAACTACATGAATGTGTCGTGGCTCTCCAGGGCCTGTACCTGGTGTACCACCCGGTCCAGCTGTCCAACGCCCACGCCCTGGCCGTCCTGCTGCTCGGCCTCGTCGGGTACTACATCTTCCGCTCCACCAACCACCAGAAGGACCTGTTCCGGCGCACGGAGGGCTCCTGCTCCATCTGGGGCCGGAAGCCGGCGCACATCGAGTGCTCCTACCGCTCGGCCGACGGCGGCGTCCACCACAGCAAGCTGCTGACCTCGGGCTTCTGGGGGGTGGCCCGCCACCTCAACTACACGGGCGACCTGATGGGCTCGCTGGCCTACTGCGCCGCCTGCGGCTTCGGCCACGTCCTCCCGTACTTCTACATCGTGTACATGACCATCCTGCTGGTGCACCGCTGCGTGCGCGACGAGCACCGCTGTGGCAGCAAGTACGGCAAGGACTGGAAGCGCTACACGGACGCTGTGCCTTACCGACTAATTCCCGGGGTGTTTTAGAGCGAGAGGGGTGGAGGAGGGGGGGGGCGGAGAGGTAGGGTGGGGGTTAATATCATAAAAGATACAGAGTTAGAATGGGGGGGGGGCAAAGGTAAACACGAGGGGTGTGTTTGTGTTTTATGTGGATCCAGGATACACCACACTGAGCATTTGAACAACACACTTCATTCATTCTGAAAGTTTCATGTGTTTCCAGTACACGTGCAGCCAGATGTACATGTACATGTACACTGTATGTGGCGGTACAGACAGGTTGTTGTATATTCCCCTGCCGTAGGTAGTGTGATACACCGGTCTGCTGCTTACATTATGCTGTGAGCAGTTACCTCAGTCAAACACATTTTAACAGTACAATATATCTTATACATATATATATATATATACTAGGACCAGGCACAACTTAAACCAGGAGCCAACATCAGGAAGAGATCTGGTCTGTGGTGGACCGTCGTCTACGTCAAAATCCAACCCCACAGGTCATTTATAGCTGCGGCCCATTACGACCCATATTTACGTTTCTAGTCCCGTTTAGATTTGAGGACGTGTTGACCTCCTGCCATGATGCTCCTTTGCTTTGCTTGGTATTAGAGGGTAGCAGCAAAGAACCTACGTGGTCTCATGGGCTGGAGGACGTGTTCATTCCTCACAAAGCTGTGACATTCCCATGGTGCATTTTGTCGGTTTTACAGTCATTTAGCAGCTTCCACTTTCTCAAATATGAGAATTTGACGTTTTTCTGTCTTATGTCTTTGTAAATTCATCACCTGTCAGGATTGCTTTTGGCTGATGTTCATGAAAATCGAATTAGACAACAGCACTTAGCACTCAGGTAACCTACGAGGAGAGCTTTTCATTACTCTCTGCCTTTTCACACTAAATGAGTGATTATACATGAATAAGTAATATATTTATGAATCAATATTGACTCTAATGTTTTGCTGTTGCCCGGCTGGCTTTAATGGACCAAATGTGATTGATGGCTCGGCGGACAAGACCCGCCTCATAAAAGCTGTGATGTAATGTTTGTTTAAAGGTCCTTTTCCCACCGGACTGCCGGTGGGCGTTGTTGCCGGAGGTCCGGGTTGGTTGGTAACTGGTCCGGTCTGGTCCAGCCTCGCTATCGACTCACAGACCAAACAGTTTAGATTCTTTCGCTGAGCCTGTGAAGTGTTCTGAAACGTGACCATTACAAGTTAGTTGGATGTTTGTATTTGCTTTGTGTTGAACCAACATGTTGAGTAGATCAGCTCTTTGCTGGTAGAAATGTCCCACACCTGTTCTTATTTCCTCATGCCAGCACTGCCTTTCTTATGAAGTAAAAAAACAAACTCTAATTTTTTTACGACTCTTTCTTTTCTTCTATTTTCACACATGCAGTTAGAGAGGGGGGAGGGGGGGGGGGGGCAAGGGTCAATTTGAGATTTTGAATGTGAAGGCCGAGGCAGCTCATAAACAGTGCACCGTGGGTTTGAAAGAGCACACGAGGCGAGCTGCTGTTATTTCTAGTGTTCAACACTAGGGGGCAGCAGATGACAGTTAATACATACAGAGAGAGTTGTATTTGTACACATATTTTCAGAGTCGGAGTGGGTCTACCTAAAAGCAGGAGGTACACATAATCAGTCCAGTGAGATCAGGATGTGGTCATGTATCGTTAGCCCACTTCAAATAGGAAACCAACCCTGACTAACCATTCCTAATTTAGTCAATTCATAACCAAACCACTGCATTATTATATTAATGCACTTACTCTTTTTTTTTTTTTTTTTTTTTACAAACACTTGCTGTTTTATCAACATTATTTAGTTTGAGTAGTGCTGCGCTCAAAATCACAACATCTCAGCGGTTAATACAAATTTAAGTTTGCATCCGCACACAGCCCTCTTTAATTTGATTTGCAATATTTTGACAAACTACAGGCCAAAAGAATTATTAACTCAGTCAACTCTGAGTCAAAGTGTACCATAAAGCCCAGAGATCCCTGATTTGAGGAGGTTGGAAGGACAATTTGTACACCAGAAAAGGAAATGAACCCCTTGGATACACAACATATATAACGAAAATACTTATTCCTGTTTATGAAGATCGTGTGACATGATCCAGAGCTCCAGAACAGCTTCTAAATTGTTCTCCCAACTCTCTGAGGTCAGTGATGGATGTTGAACCCGAACGTGTCACTTAAAAAGAGGATGAAATTCTGCTCGCAACGTTGATATCACATCCAAAATACATTTTGAGGCGGAGCAGAGAAGATAAAGACGCTGCCATATATGATTTAACAGCTTGTTCTCAAGTGTTTTTATTAACCCCCCCCTCCTCCACGCCCCCCCTGTGGGCCCATTACGCCACGAGAGCACCGGCCTGCTCCCTGAACCTCCCCATCAGCGGAGCCCCTATCACTGTAATGATACACGTTATGGATGTAAATCAGTTATGATAATGGAAGACTCATTGATCCCCACCCCCCCCACCCCTCGCCTTTGTTCAACGCTAACGCGATATGCAGCGGGTTCACTGCATTGCATTACACGGAACCAAATCACCAATCACTCCGGCCCCCGAGTGAATTGATTCCCAAACCATCCCTGAAGGCGAGGAAGTGTCTATGGAGATGGAAGGGGCTCTGCTGTGCGGCGGCCGGGTCCACTCATAACCCGGTTGACTAATAGCTCCCTTTGAAAGAAGTGGGTAACCGAAGAGGGGGACGATCGCTTTGCGACGACGCTAAAAGCTCGGCTATTGAATTGTGTGGGGGATCACGCACCCTTCCGTAGAAATGTCCAGCGTGCACAATAACCATATTGTGGAAGGCCCCCTTTTTTTTCTGCAGCTGCGCATTCATCTGTAATGAGGGGCAGGTGGGGGTCAGGGAGAGAGAAACTTGCGCCAGCAAAGTCGGGAGTCAGTCGAGAGAGAGAGAGAGAGAATGAGAGGCGAGGGGAGAGAGGAGGAGTATGTGGGAAGCACAATGGGATACTTGGGGGAGTTGGTGCCACTCCACAGCTACAGTTGGCTTGATTTCCCGAGAGGCCAAATTAGTTTTTATTGGAAGCTTGAGGGCGTGGGGGGGTGGTGGTGGGGGGGGGGTGGTTAAGAGACTTGTGGGTGAGGGTCGTAAGACCGGGAGGAAAGGGGCACCTCGGCGGGGAGGCGAGTACATGATTTGTCAGCAAAATTGCGGGCACCCGCCGATTTCACATGTACCACATAAAGTACAGCAGAGCTCGACAGAGCATTCCAGGCCCTGGTAATCACAGCGCGGTGAGCGAGGTCAGATGGACCGCCTGCTCGTGGTTTGGTGGCCAAGGAGCAAATTCCAGCTGCCACAATGTTGATTTCTTGTGCTTGGGTTTGACTGTTATATTTATTGCGAGTGTGTCTTTATTGAATTTCTTATACTCCAACAGCGTAGCAACAAAAGCAGTCCCTCGTCGTCCTTTTGTTCCGAGCCACGCGAGCAGGCACGGGGTCTGTCTGACACTCAGTCGGCCCACCGCTTTGTCTCCAGACTCGTATATCTCAATAACCGTTTGATGGATTGCCGTGAGATTCCGTGCAGACATTCATTCCGGGCGACGTGTGCGACAGGCGATCCCCTGACTTCTCCTCGTGCTCCACCATGAGGTTGACATTTGTGGTTAAGAGTGACGCGTGTACCACAAGTATTGAGTGGACTGCCAAGACCATTTCATGTTACCCTCAGTCCTTTGCTAGCCTTTCAGATAGCACCATCAGTGGTATCATTTTCCTGTTGTTTTATTTTAAAACTAAATGTCGGCCAAACTAATCTCTTCCCCAGCAGCTTCAGTGCTGATTAAAAAAAAAAACTGTCAGCATGCAAACACGCCTATTTAAGATGCTGGCAAACACCGTGAGTATGTTAGCTTGCTGATGTTAGCATTTAGCTCAAAGCACCGCTGTGCCAACGTGATTTATTCTACTTCCCACTTCACCAGCCTCACATCTCTGTTTCCCTCATTGTACAACTGCCGGACAACAAAGAGTCACTCAAGTCGGCCTTTTTTTTTTCTTTTCTGTATTCTTCCACTGGCCCTCCTTCCTTCCTTTTTTTTTCTTCTCCTCTGACCTCTGACCTCAAGCCCGGTCTGTCCTGTTAGCTAATGGACGGATGAAACACCCAGAATGACCATCAGACTAAACAAAGAGAGCCCCGCTAGCTTGATGCTAAAGGTCAGGTCCAAAACGACCAGATACAGTACCTGTTCCCCCTCAATCTGGCAGCAACTTAAACTTTATGGCTCCAGACGGAAAGCTTCTATCTTCAGCCTGAAGCTAGACAACACGTCCCACCTAAACTCTTCAAAAACCTTCCTCTATTGTGCTCCTCCAGACGTATTGAAACAGGTCTTAAATTGAGAAAAGGGGTCCGCTAGAATAAGCTGACAGAATCCCACACCTACATTTTAGCCTTGACTCCTTGTAAGTCACAGAGAGAGTTGAATTAAAAAGGGATTAGGAGCAGGGAAAGAATTAGAGGGATTAAAAAGGATTCCCAGACTGTGCCACAAATCCATAGCTGATGTGGTAAAAATGATTGGTTGTAGATGCTACATCTCATATTAACAGGGCCTGTGGGGCGTAGAGGCACTCTCTTCACACATCAGCGGCCACAGCAGCAGCTCGGGCACCAAATCGCTCATATTTTACATGTTGGGAGTGTGGGAGTCAACGGCCCGACTTCCTTCTACTTCTTTTTGCGCTGATAGTCAGACTCCACTTGAGAGCAGCTTGAATCCCGCATGGCTAACGCTGAGCCAAATTGAGCCTGACAGAGGGGAGCCGCTGTGGCTGGAGTTACACTTATACACTGTTTACCGGATTATAGATGATGCTGAGAGATCACCAGCATTGAAGTTCACCCCCGAAAACACAACCAGCGGGCAGAAGGAGTAAATTACTTCCACTGAACTCACAGATACACACACACACACACACACACACACACACACACACACCATACACTGTGCAAGTGGTTTGTTTGACACACAGGGTTGCTTTGGGGACAGGCAGACAGACATGCGTCCGTGGGTGTGGCGGAATCGCCCGGGTGACAGCCAGTTGTCCAGAGGGTATGGGATGTTAGTTGGCATTGGACTCCAGGGATGAAGCTGCCAAACTGGGCAGAGCCTCAACACCAAGGGCCTCGCCAGGCCTCGCCCTACACCAGAATTTGGGATATTAGCTGGCCTGCCATTTGGTGGCAATGACAGCCGCTGACAGGAACTTGGGAGTCAGATTGATGGAAGTTCCAGTTCTCCAAGTCTCTAAAGCCTACTTGCTATTTTAAGCGGAATGGGAAATGTCTTTTTCCACATCACATCATGCTCAGAAAGTAGCGAAAGACATCAAATGTGTGCTTTGCTTTCCATTCTCGCATTGGCACACATGAAGTCTGAAAATTATAATGGAGACTGATTTACCACTTGAAAATATTTGTAATTTTTGATGTCTGAGAGAGAAAAGACAAAAGGAGCTTCTCCTTTCTAGCTTGCTCCCTTCATCACATGTCGATTGTTTGTGTGCTACTTTTTTAACATACTTCAGCCTCTTAAATTGCTTACCAGTTTGAAGTGAGGAGTGTGAAGTGGGTTAAATGACGAAGACCACCAAGGCAAACAAAACCATTTCTATGGAAGAAGGGGGTCAAAATAGCAGTAAAAGTTGTTGATGCAACTTGAGAGACAAGACACAACTGTGTAACCCTCCCTGACCTCCGCCCCTGACCCCTGACCTCCGTCCCTGACCTCTGTCCCTGAGATGAGTAAATCCAAATGCCACGGCGTCCTCATAGCGCCCGACTTCTCTCAGCCGATTACTGTGTGTTGAAGAGTTGCTGGACGAGCCTTGCACTTTCCCTTTATCAATTAGCTGACTGGTCTGAACCGGATCTGATTAAATACAAAAACAAGATTAAAATGTGTGCTTTGCTTTCCATTCTCGCATGGCACATATGAAGTTTGAAAATGCTAATGGTTACTGATTTACCTCTTGAAAATATTTGTAATTTTTGATTTCTGACAGAGAGTAGACTAAAGCAGCTTCTCCTTTCTAGCTAGCGACGATGGATATACAACTGTGGCCGTCAGATTTGATCAGCCATAGCTGGATAATCTAACATGAGCTGGTTGAGAGCACTTGACGGCTACATGATGTGATATTGTGCTCAAAGACTGAGGCTGAAGCTGCGTGTTCCAGGCAAAAAAATCCCTCCACCAGTTTATGGTCCATACTGTAGAGAAGACATGGAAACACAGAACCAACATTGTTCTTGTAAAGCAGCGTAGAGCTGGTCCATCTTCCTTTGATGATGATGATTCACATTTAACGGAGAAAATAAAGAGAAAAGGGTTTTGAAAGCTAACTTCACCGAATGTGGCAGGGGCTGCTGCGGTGTAAACTTCCACAAGTCCAAGACAGAAACCGGACAGAGCAACTAACGGCAGCCCACCACCAACGGTTACCAGAGAAACACCCACCTCTGTGTTGATCTGCAGAGATGTTTACGAGTAAAGGCTTCCCTTCATCACATGGCGATTGTTTGTGTGCTACTTTTTTAACATACTTCAGCCTCTTAAATTGCTTACCAGTTTGAAGTGAGGAGTGTGAAGTGGGTTAAATGACGAAGACCACCAAGGCAAACAAAAACATTTCTGTGGAAGAAGGGGGTCAAAATAGCGGTAAGAGTTGTTGATGCAACTTGAGAGACAAGACACAACTGTGTAACCCTCCCTGACCTCCGTCCCTGACCTGACCTCCGTCCCTGACCTCTGTCCCTGACCTCCGTCCCTGACCTCTGTCCCTGACCTGGACGGTTTTCCATTGTGAGTAAATGAGATGAGTAAGTCTAAATGCCACGGCGTCCTCATAGCGCCTGACTTCTCTCAGCCGATTACTGTGTGTTGAAGAGTTGCTGAACGAGCCTTGCACTTTTCCTTTATCAATTAGCTGACTGGTCTGAACCGGGTCTGATGATAATTGAAGCGGCAGCAGCGCCTCACACAGCCTCTAATAGCTTTCTCTTTAATAAATCACCATGGGCAATCACTCTTCCATTACCTTCGATCACACTCGCCGCAATCGCACAGCATTACATAGATTATACATTAGGAATCCAACCCCGTCTGCAGAACCAGTACAACCAGAGGTTTTATACAACACAAAGCCCCGTGCGGAGTCAGGCATTTCATATGAAGGCTGTTCAATCAGGCCTTAAGTTGGCAGTCGAGCTGTGTTTTCTTGCTTTGCTTCTCACCTTAACCACGCCGCTCCCCCCCCCCCCCACCCCCGCCCCCGACCCCCCACGCTCGTTCTACTGTACGAGCCCATCTTGTTGCTGAGCCCAGCTCTTCCTCGCCACATTATTAGCTCTGACCTTTGCATGTCGGTTCCAGCGCTGGTGCCGAGCCAGAGAAACTCTGCCAGAACCCGAGCCAGAAATAAAGGGCTAACACATGTTGCTTTTTATGAACAGACCGGCCGCGGAACATACTTCTATAGGGATGAATACGGCTCTGTAGGGACTGCGAAACCATGCGAGGCTCTCCACTAACTCACAGGGAGAGTCCATTCCCATCCACACCCTGCAGCTCTCCCTTGGTCGGATCATGAACTCTGTCTGTCTACGTGCCACCACCACCACCACCCCCCACCACCCCATCCCTTCACAGCTCACTTATTCCCGTTCCCTTCTCTCCACCTTCATCCGGCGTGACAGCTCCGAACACATGCTCTCGTCCACACCCTGAATTCGACCTTGATCCCCCACTCTACTCCCCGCCGTCTACCGAGACCGATGGGGCGTCACGCTCCACGACTCCTCCTGTGTTGCCGGTATCATGATTCCTCCCCACGATTCCTCCACTCAGTCATCATCAGGTCACCTCTACTCCCCTTCCTCCTCAATGACAACTTATTGTTGTGTCCTCGGCCCATTTCTGCCTCCTCAGCAGCTTCCGATGTAAGTGGTCACCAGCGCGGTTGTTAACACTGTGCGTACCCCCCCCACACACACACACACACACACAAACACACACACATACACTCAAAAAGATTTGTAGACAATCTCTCCACTGGCTCTTTTGGTCACTTTTGCAATCCTGGCTTTATTTACATCTGGAATTAAAATGTGTTGTTTATCCAGAATCCATGTGATTTATCTATATTAAGGAACTATTTCACCCACAAAATGATCACAAAAACAGAGACAAGTCTTGATGAATTGAAGTAAACGGGGCCCACATTTAACAACAGCAAAAGTGTATATAAACATCTGTATACATTTGGTGTAATTATAGTATAATTCAAGTGTCATTTGTCTGGTTGCATGCTCACTACTTCCCAAACACATGCATATTCACTACAACCTAATAACTCTTTGCCCCGACGAGTCAGCAGTGTTTTAAATAATAAGTATTAAGCAGGATAAGTTGGGAAATAGTGATCACACGACTGGATAAATGAGACTTGGATTGTACTATTAATTTAGATTTGCTGCTGTTATACACGGCCCACTTTTACTTCATCATGACCATGATCATGACTTTTCTCTGTTTTGGGATTTTCCATGGAGCCATGTGCTAAAAACTGTTTCCTTGAAGAATTCCAGGCTACACAGGGTGAGTAATTGATATAGAAATGGTCATTTGCGGGTTAAAGCATTCCTTTAAAGCTGATGAATGCATTAAAAAGGTGAAATAAATAAAGATATACATCTCAAAGTGAATATCCAACCGAGCAAAGCAGGATGATGCGATGATGATGCAACTGCGGTGTTGGTGTTTACACTGGCATGAAATCACGACCAACAGGAAGTCCGAACCGCCTCCCTCACCGCGGGGAGCAGCCTGCTGCCGAGAGAAAGGTGGACTCACCGACCTCAGATGTCTTTACGGATCCACTCCGTTTGCTATTTCTTTTTCTGTAGATGAAAGCATCACAGAGTAGCGAGGGTGGTAAACATGAGCAAGATGCGTGCTGCTGTGAGAGGAACGTCAGAGGAAAGAAGAAAGCAGCTTCAGCAGCACTCCCTGAGACCTCGAGCTGATCTTAGCCCATCCGTCCACATGAGCCAGCAAAACACTGTTTATGTGTGAAGATGCATCCATGCTCCTGTGTTCGGACCGTGGGAACATTCATTTCATTGCGACTATTATAACGTCTTTGAAGGTGGTATTTCTGGTCTAACATTAGGCTCCATCCTCTTGGGACCCTAAATATTGACTACTAATCTAATTGGCATCTAACCGTCCGTTTTTGAGATTCCATGCCACAGATCAAAGTACTTCGTGGCCTGAGGTGGACAATCACATCAAGCACCTGGAGGGCCTAAACACGGGAAGGGTTCATTCTCTGGAGAGCATGAATGTGCAGTAAATTCCATGTCTCGGTTCCCACTATGTGTTGATATTGGGGTTGTTCGGGGGAAATATTTGGAGGGAAGATCCTGTGAATGAAAGCAAAGTGCTCGCCCTCATTCCTGGTTGATTACTTTGGAACGTGGACAGTGTTTTCTACTGTTCACCCTCATCATCGTCACACCGAGCACCCCGCCAGCCTCGCGCCTCATCGCATCGCATGCTGCTCTGAATGATCGGGCTGCGGTTGACAAGACACTGCGCCTCGCTTTAGAAGCAGCAGAGTCCCCATCCACAATAATCCTTTTTACATTGATCACTGTCTCTGCTGTCTGATAGACTTATTTCCATTTCTGCAGTGAGACGGTTGACAGACTCTTTGGCTTTAAGGTGGACAAATTCATCACCGACTACTTCCAGAGCTTGAGTGGAAGATCAAATATTCCAGTCATCTTGGGTGAATTTAAAATATCTCTTCAACTCAGACTAATTACACCGTCAAGCTGTTCTCTGCATGTTAATACTTGATGGAAACAGACACGGTGTGTATGAATCATTTCCTCAGACTGGAGTTTGCAGGAATGAGCTTTTGTGCTACGTTTAAAACCTGCCCAGTTTATTCCCTCGAGCGTCATATCGTCAGAGGTCTTTAGATGTTAAAACATAAGTCTCTAAATCTTTCAGGCTGTGGATGAATGGACTTCCAGCGAAGTCCGACCTAGCTCTGCTGTGCAGAGCAGTAGGATGTGGAGGGTATTGTCATCAGCCACTCCGTGCTTCCTTTCTCCACTTCCTACTTCCTGTCTGGCCAGAAAAGCTAGGGTATTCCTCTGTTAAATGCTGAGAATAAAAATGGTATGCGTGTGTGTGTGCGTGCATGCTTATTTAGTTATGATCTTCACGAAAAAGTCCCTCCTTCTTTTGTGGCTTGAGAAGTGTCCCACTTTGTGGATAGCTGCATGTATTCCTGTGCAGGATGTGGGAGGGTGTGTGTTAATGAGATAATATTATCATAGGTGTATGTTTGTGCAGGTAGAGGATAAGAACAGATGGACAGGCGATAGGAAATGAAGACATATTTACATGTCTATGAACTGCTGCTTAGCCAGCTGTTTTTCCGCAATAATGACCATGTGTTTTTCTGTGCACGTGGTTCTATAAAACTTACACAGATTGTAATCCCAATTTGCTACATGGGAAAGAAAACAATTGAATTCAGGATTCTCACAGCCAGAGGAAAGAAGCTACTCTGAAGTCTGGTGGTCAGGTTGTGGCTTGATGGGTTTTCTCCCTTTAGCTCTTCTCAGGCTCCTCTCCTCACCAACATCACTGATGCTCGGTAGATGGGTGCCAATGACGTTCTTTGATCACCCGCCGTAGAGCCCTCCTGTCCTGGGCCGTACACATCATATAACAGTTTGTAATGTTTCCAGTCAGGATGCTTTCTGTTGCCCCTCTGATGAAAACAGAGACTATTATATTTACCTTCTGCTATTAGATCCCCAGAAATGCTTTACTAAAGAAGATTTAAGAAGCTTTGGCCCTTTAGTCTAATTACTCAGTATTTACTAGATGCACCTTCGTCAACAACCACAGCCCCTGCAGGTCATCCACGTGTTGTCTTGAAGACGTTCCTGGTGGCTTTGGCTTTGTGCTTGGGCCCGATGTCTTGTGGAAAACAAATCTTCTCGCAAAAACTCAACTTTGCTCTCATCAGACGTTTAGAACTCCCTCCATGCTGACTTCTACCGAACTGCAGCTCAGATGTCATGTGAGGTTTTTTTCTCTAAGAGTGTCTCTCTCTCATAAAGCTGCGACTGATGAAACAAAAGTCTGCTGCACTGTACCCACTGTCTCTAGTGGGTCTCCTTCACGCATGCTCCCTTCTTTTGTCTGGAGGCAGCTCTCCAGCTGTCATACGTCTTCAATTTCTTAAAGATTGGTTTAACTGGACTCCAGGGGATGTTCAGTGACTTGGAAATGTTCTTGTATCCAACTTCTGACTCGTGCTTTTCAATCACACGTTTGAAGAGTTGTTTTGGAGTGTTCTTTTGTCACAATACCGTCTAGATACAGGAGTATTTAAGCCACAGTCAAACTGAAATCCCCTGAAAACATTTGCCGGTATTATTATATTTGTAATTAATTCACGGCACTTTGTAGAGATCCATTTTCACTTTCTAGGATCTTTTTTGTTGTTGTTGATCAACGTGAAAGTCAAATCTACTTTGACTCACCGTTACTGAAATACTGAAACATGAAAACTTCCGAGGGGTTGAACACTATACGTAAGTATGCATGTATGTTTTGGTTAGGCGTGAACACACTTCTGACTCCTCCCTCGCCCTGCCAGGATAAACGGGCCTCGCTGCTGATTCCCATCAGCGAGCTAGCGGCCGGGCTTTGTGGGCGAGCTGTTTATAGACGGAGGGAATGTCACTGGATTTATGCGGTTAATGCCAAAACAGCTGCTGCCATGAATATCTGAGCGCCGCCTCGTAGTTAATGTCCAGACGGTGGCATTCAGGAAGTGTTGCAGGTGAAGGTTGACACAATAGAAAGTGAGCACATAGAATAGTGTCAGGCAGTGAGCGGTAATTGTCTTGACACTCTCTCACACACACACACACACACATGCACGCCCACACACACACACACACACACACATACATACACACGCACACACACACACCAGCTTCCTCAGTCAGCCGGCTGCTGGCATCGAGTCCATTCTGAGGCCTGGTTGCCATTTATGTTCCAAGCTCTTCCCGTGTGTGTGTGTGTGTGTGTGTGTGTGTGCGTGTCTGTGTGCGTGTGTTGTATGTGTGTCTTCCTGTGGACCAGTCCCTTGGGACACATAGTCACTTTTCCACACCCAGTTCCTTTACAGCTCCATCCCCATTCACACTGTCACAGTACGTCACATACACACACACACGAACACACACACAAACACACACACACACACACACACACACACAGACACACACACACACACACACACACACACATACAGGCACACACATTGACGGGTTGGTTTGGGAGCTGAACCTGCTGTTACTGGAAGTGAGCTGTGGGTGGAGTCTGTGTGTGTGAGTGGTGGCAGGATGTACAAGCTTTGGTAAGTGTGTTTGACGGAAGAAAAAATGAATTTGGAAAAGACAAGATGGAGTCAGGAAATTGGCTTCATTTTACCAGCATGTAATTGAATATTTATTAAACTGATTCAGTTCCTATGACCCCAAACCCACACTATGTTGATCAATGACAGTGTATCCAGCGGCTTTCCGGTTTGTTACTTTTGTGTTCACTTGTGATACGGACACAAGCTTACGGTGATCTGTTTGAGTTTTTAAGTTTAGGCATAAAACACTGAGTGTAGGTTAGGGTAAGGAATGTTCGAGGTCGGGTTAAAATAACTACTTAGTTAAGGTTAAGGGCCGTGCTTAAAACAAACTCCCATTAACTGGAAGCAAACAGTCTGTCTCCAATATCAAAGTCCAGAGTTGTTTGTTGAGCCATCCATCCACTCCCACCTCCTCCCTCTGTGGCCCTCAGCGTCACAATGCTTCCTGCTTTGCTCCTGAAGGACAAGACTCAGTTGCTTCAGCTGCTAGAGGGCCAACTTCACACTTCATCTCGAGTGTCTCGCGTCCAGATGAAAACCAGATGAGACGTAAGACACTCCACACGTCTCCTTCAGCCTGGTCACAAATCTGTTCTCGGTGTTTCCTGGGTGACATGGAGATACAGGGTTGTCTCTGTACTCCAGTCCAGAGGCTGGTGCTAATGCACGTAAAGCTGCTTGGTAGAACACCAAGAATAACGTGATAACTTGTAAATGTACAGGCAAATACTCAAAACATACAATAAACGCTTTGAGTAGCCGAAGAACAACCACGCGAACTGTTTCCGGGGACGCTGAAAAGTGATGCACAGCCTCGGAGATCCCACATAGAAAACTTACAGTTTAGCTCATTTTCCAGCACCACTCACTGATACATATACTATATACAATAACTGTATGAATTCATGTCCCATTAATGCACATTACTGACTCTGCTTCTTCCCCAAAGTCTTTGAGCTTTCTCTCCTCACAGGTTTCTATGGATGGTGGTGGCACTTGGACCCTGGTCCCGTCTGACACCCACTGCTGTTATGATTATTATTATTATATTATTATTAGCCACATTACCGATACCATTAATGCTTTTATTATCATTAATATTCTACTATAGCCACTGCTGCTGCTGTTATTATTAGCAGTCGTCATTTTTCAATAGTTTTTCTGCTTACGACTCTCATCATATAAATCCTTTATATCATGTGCATTGAATGTGTTGTAACTCTGTTATGCTGTTCATTCTGTACACATGACATCTGTTGTACTCTGTCCATCCTGATAGAGGATCCTCCTCTGTTGCTCTCCTGAAGGTTTCTTCCCTTTTTCTCCCCCTCAAAGATTTTTTTTGGGGGAGTTTTTCCTGAACCGATGTGAGGGTCCCCGGGACAGAGGATGTCGTATGTGTACAGATTGTAAAGCCCTCTGAGGCAAATTTGTGATTTGTGATAACAAATGAATTGAATTGAATTAAATTGAACTTCATGAGTTACAAACCATGGCAACAACAAGTATGTCCCAGACGTGTTTGGTCGTATTTTTGTCTGTGTTTTCTCACTTTGGAGCATTTTCTAAATGGTGAAAATGCTTTAATGTGCTTGGAGCCATTCTCTTAAGATGCGGTGGATTGGGCTCCTAGGGCCACCGTACTTCAGTGAGTACACAGCAGCAGGACGGTGTGTGAGGGACTGACTCCGAAGTCCAGAGCCCATGTTCATGGCGATGAAGGAAAATGTCCCCCAGTGCAACACTGTGGCTCATTGGAGCTCTCCAACACAGAGGGAGGAGATATATGCAGCGTTGGACACACAGGCAACACTTGTTAGTACGATTGATTCATTGTTGGTTTTGGTCTTTTCATGGAATTTGACAAATAAAGAATATCACCAGCCTCATTCTTGGGAAGAAATTAGCTGACAGGAGCTGATATAACTCACCCGAGACTTATCCTTAGGTTTGGTTTATATATTAAATTCCCAGTATTTATTATTTTCCAGCCCACTACACCAGCTAATACATCCCAAGGTGATCTAGTGAGAGGGTTTAGTGGAGACGAAAGAGAGGTCTAGATTAAGAGCAATAGCTCTTTTTTTTTTATTTTATTTTTATTTGAGTCCCAGTAAATATTAGAGTTGCCATGAGTGCTCGTCAGCGTGTGTGTGTGTGTGTGTGTGTGTGTGTGTGTGCGTGTGTGTGTACGTGTGTGTCTCTTAATAAATCTTGGCTGTCAAGAGGGGATGGGATGTATAATGCATTATGGATCTTGTAACCAGCCTTAACACACACAAATCAATGTACCACACAATGTGGACCCATTGTGATCCTATACGCAGTAATCTCATTACGAGCGATGTCGACGGTAATCAGTCGACTAATGAAAGCCGCTGCTTCCTCGCGTCCTCTGTGTGCGATGGCGGAACCAAAACCAACAGTGAGTGAGAGGAAAAGAGATGAGAGACAGCAGACGGAGGCCGTCCCTCCTCGCTTCCTTACTCCAGCGTAATTGTGTTACTCAGAAGGACCGAGGCTGTCTAACCCCGTGTTGTCGACCCAGATGATGAACTGTACCTACTGTACTGTACACCTAATGACATTTGACTCTCTAATTACCCTGGAACTGGGAATGATGTGGTCCTACTTGTTGGAGTCCCAGCGTCGGTTGAAGCACAGATTGCACTGCTTAAAACTCACCAGCGAACAGAGATATTTATTCAAAGTTTAATTCAAAAATAAAATGACAATCATGAACTTCAATGCAGTGACTCCATGAGGCCAATCCAAGGGCCGAAACCCAAATTCAGATTATATTTGAATAACAATTTGGTTGCACTATTTAGGATTTTAAATGTGTTAAAAACCTTTAATTATCAGCTGTTTAAGGCCAGTAATTTATTTATTTTTCTTATGTCAGAGGAGCACAGGTAGGATGTACGATCAGGTTAGGCATCTCAGAATCTAGAGTTTGACTTTTTATCACAACATCTATCTTTGTACATGGCGATCTCAGAACTTTAGATTTAGATTTAGTTGTAATCTTTGATGAAGTTATTTGTTTTAGTCACATTTTGTCGTTTTACTTTTGTCAGTTTTTTGGTCTAATTTTATTCAACAAGAGCTCAAATTTAAGACCATTTCTTCCTACGTAAAGATACAGCCGTTTCCATCTTTGATGTGTACAGTTGCCATGGTTACAGGTGTCGTTCTCACCCAATGCGAGGTGAGAGGAAAAGGTGACGTTTGGTTGAACTAGACTGGAATAGTTCAGACACACTCAGAGACACACACACACACACACACACACACACACACACACACACACCGTGTCACTCTGCTCGGTGGGAACTGTCTTTCCTCAGTAAACAAAGTGATCCTCTGGAGCTCTGGCGGTTTGAACCTTTAGATGCACATTGTCTCTGGCTCACGTGACATCAGCCTGTCTGGATGTAGCTGGAGAACACAGGAGCTCAAACGTCAGATACATAAATGCAAAACTGTTCCTTTAAAAGGTTGACAGCCTGTATTGATCCTGCACTAAATCACACCAATACGGTTAAGTCCACATCCACAGCTCTTGATAACGGTGCATTAATATTACCCGACATGTTTTCCCATGTTAAGTGTCAGCGTGCTCGCCTGCCTGTTTTTGTCCCGGCTATTAAGCTGCAGCTTCCTGCCTCATATTCAGTTGGATTCCAGTTTAATTCAGTTCATAAATCAGGTTTTTCTTTCTAAGGACTGGTACTGGCACAGACATAGCCTTAAATCATCTTCTTTTAACAACATGACATACATCCACTTCAGTGATCGCCATATCTTTATTGCACCACTGTTGAGTCACAGCTTCCCTTAGGTCCCAAGCAAGGCCTCTCCAAAAGCCCCTCTCAGAGCACGGCCTCCCACTGGGTCCATCCCAATCTTTTTGTTGGCCCCCCTGAGCTTTGCACCAGTATTACCAACAGACAGATATTACACTAAATGTTCACAAAAACAGACAAATGGAGGAAGCCTGCGCCCTCTGGGATTCTGGGATCACTGGATACTGTTGAACTGCACAAAGAGATGTTTTTTTTTTAAACTTACAGCTGCTGTGGATTCTACAGAAATGATACCCAAATAAAATGCAGAGTTGTGTGACTATTCTAGGCCTGTTGTCTTTTTTTACTCTTGTTCCAGGATTTTAATTTGAAGTCTCAGAGCAGTCAAGTCTCTCCGCCTGAATTCGATTGGCCTCTCCTCTCTGTGGTTTCAGTTGCCTTTCCTCCCACTCGACATTTTGGGGGGATTGCTTACTTGCTTTCTGGCGTAGCGTTAGACGAGAAGATTGATACCACCCTCGGATCTGCTAGTGGTATCGATCTTCTCATCTATCTTTGCAAGAATACGAATAAGCGTATTTCCCCACAAAGTGAATCAGTCTTGTAAGTTATTTTCTTACAAAGATATCAGACTGAGCTCACCTCATGCTGTTTTCCCCATGTGTATTCATTTGATAATAAAAAAAAAAAAGGTTTGGGAACTCAATGGAACGAGAATTTAGTTTTTTTAGCTTTTTGCACCCAGCACGTCAAATAGCGTGCACTTAGTCAGTGCTCATCGGCGATTGACACCAACGCAGCTTTAGCGTGCAATGTGATGAATGTCAGCAACTGATGTGCAGTATTAGTGCACGATGGAGGACGGGTCAACCAAACATGGGACTGTCGTTCAGTGGACGGCTGTTCGTAAAGGAAAGTTGAAATTCTGTCAAGTCAGTTGTTCGTGACTCATTAGTGTCGCTAGTCACATGAGTCACTTGTCATGGAAGGCGTTAGTCAGCGAAGTTACTGTCAGACTTCTTTTTTTCTGAACCTAACTGAGTAGGTTTGTTGCCTGAACCTAACTTCCTGTGAAGATGGAAGTTTATTTCGAAAAAAACTTTGCGTGTAACGAGCGTACGTTGACACGCCGTCACTTATATGAGCAAAAGCGGTGTTATAGAGTGGCGCTATAGAGCGGCACGTAGAGCGCAACAGAGCGGTACGTAGAGCGGCACGTAGAGCGGCACGTAGAGCGGTACATAGAGCGCAACAGAGCAGTACGTAGAGCGGTACGTAGAGCGGTACGTAGAGCGGTACGTAGAGCGGTACGTAGAGCGGTACGTAGAGCGGTACGTAGAGCGTTGAAGTTTGAAGCTCAGGAGCACTGAGCAGGCGTCAGTATTCGACGCATTGGTTTGATAATGTGATAATTGGTTTGATGTGTAATGTAGAATTTCTGTCAATTATTTTTTAATTGTCTCATCTGGGTCACAAAATAGAGGCAAACGCTGCGGCATAATTTTCATAATTGAGGAAGTCAGAAGAGAAGAGATTCGGATGGTGGTGAAAAGACGAGAAAACAAACACATCGGCACCGAGAGGAAGCGTAAAAGGAGAAAAAGGGAGAGTACGGAACGTGAGGAGCAGGAGCCGCGCGGCTCAAGGACGCGTCCTCTTTGTACTTTTTGTCGCGTGTCCAAATGTCCGCACTCGAGGCTCTTAAGTGGAAATAAATCAGCTGACGAGCCCGTGTGTGAATGAGAATCAGTGGTGTGTTTGTGTGTACGAGACAGAGGTGCACTCTCATTTGTTTCTGTTGTGCAGGGCAGGTCCCCCCTCACTTCCTAACCCCCCCCCGCCCCCCCTCCTTAGTCACGTTGCACCGGCCTTAACAAGTGCCGTAGACTTTGCCCAGCTGTAATTGCTGAACTGTCTGCACCGGGCGCCCGTCACATCAGTCGCCTGTCCGCCTCGCTTTGTGCTCCGTTCCCTCTAATTAGGGGGGCACTTTTTTTTGCTTTTCTTTGAACATCCGTCTTAAAGTATCATTTCATCTGTTTCTACCCTCCGCCAGTCCATCTATCACACTCATTGGTTTGTCCTCCTCCCTCAACCTCTCTGCGTCCCCGCTCTCTGCGCATTCATTTGACTCTGTGGCCCAGCGTATTGTGGTGAATGCTAATAGGTTCCCACGCTCACAAGGTACAATATAGTGAAGAGTAAATGACTGCATGTGTGTGTGCGTGCGTCTGTGTGTGTGTGTGTGTGTGTGTGTGTGTGTGTGTGTGTGTGTGTGTGTGTGTGTGTGTGTGTGCGTAGGAAGCTGGGCAGTCAGTCCACAGTTCCATTAGTCTGATGGAGTTTCTATTAAATTAGAAACTCTCTCTCTCTCTCTCTCTCTCTCTCTCTCTCTCTCTCTGACTCTCTCTCTCTCTCTCTCTCGCTCTCTCTCTCTCCCAATCACATTAGTGCTCTTATCTCATTTGTGGAAGCTCTGCAGGCAGTGAGGGGTGGAGGCAACGGAGGGGTGGAGTTATGATCTGGAAGCGGACAGGAAAGAAAAGGACAAGCCCCCGTAAATAGAAAAAGAAGCAGGGGGGGGAGATGATGTGTATCTACAGTGCGTATGTGTGTGTGTATGGAATGACAGTGTGTGTGTGTGTGAGTGTGTGTGGTCTGTGTGGATGTAGGGAGGTTTAAAATTTAATTGGTGACCGACAACTCTGACGGACACGGCGGCCTTTAACGCTGCCTATAGACAACACGCAGAAGAGAGGGGCTGAGATGACCAGTGTGTGTGTGTGTGTGTGTGTGTGTGTGTGTGTGTGTGTGATTCTAAAGACAAGATGTCAGCTACACACACACACACAATATTGACAATAATTGTTTTTTGCTTCTACAGCGGGCTAATCGAGGATATGAGTCTGATTAGAAGTGGATAAGATTTAGGGTCGGGCTAAAAGGAATAATTCGACATTTTGGGGAAATATTTTGGGTTCTTACCAGGATTTGGATGAGAAAATCAGCACCACTGTCATGTCTGCGTGCTGAGGAATTATTAAGCTAAAGAGTTAGCGGGCCGTTATCTGAGCCTGGCATAAAGACTGGCATCAGGGGGAAACACAGAGCACAAATTAACGTCTCAATTGTTTTTTGTTTAAATACAGAAATGTAGAAACAAAATAATTTGGGGTTTTGGAGAGGATTACATGCTGTAACTATTTCTTCGCAGACGTCTGCTGGTAGCCTGAGAGCCTCGGGGTGATGACTGGCTGTCGTCCTGCAAGAAACAGTTGCAGCATGTAACTCACTGTGAAACCACAAATTATTCCTTTTCTCTTTTTACTCGTGTTTAAATCAAAGTGAACAAATATATAACAAGGTTTCTTTTTTCTGAGAGAATTGAAGCGATAAATCCCTCGGTGGGGGCTATTATATTGAGACAGAAAGCTGAGTCCTCCCACTCACGGAGCCGCGCCTACATGTACCAGGAAGCATTGCGTGCGGGCCCAGAGTGTCCCTCCTGCGTGTCCTCTGTAACAGCTAAAAGAACCGCCGACTCATCCTTTCTTTGCCTGTATGAGCCGGCTCCAATGAATTACAGCTGGATATTCCAATTCCTATGTTGGGATGCCATTTTCGCGGTTGGAAAAGGCACACGCAAACAAAGAGGACATGACAGTTGTGTATTTGTGCAGCACAGGGAGCTTAACATGTAGATGACAGGACCCTGTGTGTAGCTGCGTATGGATCAATGGCTATATACTCATCCAAAATAGTTCAAAAGCAAACCTGAGGCTATCTTTTTGATATTCATAATGATACATTTTTTAACATCCACAGGCCGTTAAAACCACAAAACCCCCATCCTTTAGTGTTCCTGCAGAGGACTGTAGAGCGTCACATGGCAAAGACCAATCTCAGACACTACTCATGCCGTTCCTCTCATCTGGTAGCCGTCTAAATCTGCCTGGTATTAACTACCCTGTTTGTGAAATACATCACAACAGTAGCGCAGTAGTCGTCCCACAAAATCATTCCGTATGTTATCCACGTGAACATGACCAGGGAAGTATAAAGACCACAAAAGCCCACACAGGGGTCGTGGGAGGGGAGCTGGACAGGTCCAACAAACAGTAATCTTCCATCTTTTTTTCTTTCAGTAGCCTAAACCTAACGTCGTATTTCACAATATTTTCTTGAACCTTTTCGAGTGATGTCATACGAACCGCCGTATGAGGACACGTCGTTCGCCACCGGACACCCAGCGTTCATAGAGGTCACGACTTATCTTCGTGGAAACTTAACAAGGGACGTAGTGAGACGAGAGGGACAGAGGAGAGCTGGACGCGTGGAGACAGGCTGCCATAGAGACCCGCCATACTGAGACAATTTGTCCCTGGAATGTATAATTATCAGTGTGTGTGTGTGTGTGTGTGTGTGTGTGTGTGTGCAGGCGACGGTGAGCCATTAGCCAGGTTTTAAATGAGGGTCTGCATCAACAGCAACTATTCTAATAATGACTGCCTTCCCTGCACAGACAAACTAATGCAGTGGTGGCGTCTGCCGGGTCCTATTGTGTTTACGTGTGCTCCTGCATATGGCTGAGTAAGGGAACATACCTCTTAAATTGTCCAAGGTGACACGCGGTCGCGATGTGGAGACATCCCTCGTAATGCAATTCTGGCAGCGATGGGGTTTCTCTGTTCTGCTGAGCGCCAAGTCACACACACACACACACACACACACATCTAAGTCAAGCAGCATCGGTCACAACGCAGTTGACTTAATACCTGTTCATTAAACCTTTTTTTTTATGTATATATATTCTTTTATATTTCTAATAATTAGTTCCAGGGTAAAGTAGTGCCCCCTTCCAAACATGTGGCTTCATATACAAGTATGCACACGCACACTTGCTGGCAACCACAGAGATTAAATCAAAAAGCGAAGCGGTTACCTCACCGCTTACCTTATTGGTTAAACCTCCGCGAGGTTCATTTGGGCTATTTTGAGTCATCTCTCTCAATGATTAACCTGCTCTCTTTCTTCTCTGTTCTCCTAAAAGTCTTTGTTGTTCACAGTAAGGGCCCCTGACTTTTTTCAACCTTCCTCCTCGTCAGCTGTTTTTCATCGTTGTCCCCGTTATTATATCCAAAAGGCCTTTCCTTACGCAGCAGACCCTGACCCAGACCCCGCTCCCACAGCGGGCTCAGCTGGGTGACAAACTCCCGAAGCCCGTTTTCATTCTACGTGCCACGTGGTGGTAGCAGTTTTAGCTTTAAGGCCCGCTCACGCCGCCATTTATTTTCCACAATCAAATTAATTCTAATGGATTCAATGGATTCACTCGGGGGAACAATAAATCAGCATTACATTTCCCCATTGAAGAAGCAAGCCTTCGTGACAGTACTGACCTTTAGGCTAACGGATTAGCTTTGTCGTGCCACTGTTGATTTCGTTAACTAAAACTATGACGAACTATGTTCAAAGTCAACAGCCTTTTACTTTCTCTCTCTCTCTCTCTCTTTGTGCCAAACATGCTAGCACGTTCCAGACTTGCTAGCGTGTTAGCTCACCAGCTTTGTAGTTCATCAACCAGCCCTGTGAACAGTCGCTACGTCACGAGACACGTGGATGAAGCTACTATCTGATACATATACCTCATACATCATACAGTCTATTTTACACCCCTAAGCATTAATAATGACGCTTTGTTTCTCTCTCTGTATAACAACTTTAACAGGCTAATTAAGGTCAAACGCAAGTAAATAAGAAGAAACTTCTTCAGGTGATTCATTCATGTTAATGTTCAGGGCAGCAGTTTATCCTCTCATGCATTATTTCATCCTTTAACGAATTATTTTCTTTTCTGTTTGTGCTATCATATTTTATCTTTAATTCCTGATTAATACCCTGTCACATTTCTGCTGCACTGATCTCTCTTTATTAATGACTAATCTAATCCCAGCTGTAGTGTTTGTTCTGTACAAGATACTTTATTTTTCCTTCCCCCCAAACAGAAAAACAATACCCGTGTGTGATTTGGCGGCTGTAAAAAATGTCTGGTTAACATGCAATAACAGAATAAGAGCCTCGATTAAGATAAAAACCCTATTTATCTGTCACAAGATCTCAACTCTCTGTTTTCATTTGCACAGAGACATTTTCGTAATCAGATTATAGCAAGCAGACACGTCTTTTATAAAGATATTGGCTTTAAAAAAATGCTCTGATGCCCGGAGGGAGAACAAATTGTTCTTCAGATGTTACAAAATAATCCATAGCACAGTTCCGGGGGAAAAAAAACTTTTTTATCATTACTACTGCACTGATCGATTGGCCTTCTCATTCCTGGCCTCCAGTCATCCATCTGTCCAGATGGCATGTGTGTTTGTGTGTGTGTGTTGATTCTCCCAGGATCTCCTGTCTCTAGGTCCTGGGAATCAAATACAGTAGCAGACAGTAAACACAGCTGGGGTCATGTGGGGTGATGTGGGGTGGGGTGGAGTGGGGGGGGGGGTATATAGGTTTAATGTGGTCATGGTCTAGTTACAGTGACTTCACATTAGGATGGGGACAGAAAGAAAGCTGCATGGGGTGTATCACTCTATTTCACTAAAAGAGCAGGATGGCGCCATATTGGCTTTAATCCTATGAATTCAGCCTAGTATTAGCTAACTTCGGGCCATGTTTGATATTTATTTATCAATTTTGATTGCCTACCAGTGTTGTGCCATCATTTCTCTTTACAGTGCAGCCATTATGAATGCTGGCAGCATATTTAAGGGGCGTTATCAGAGGTTATAACTACCATTCTAATGATTTAGACTAACTGCCCCTAGCATGTTGTGAACGTGAAACTTAACATTGGTAATCGATACAAAATAACGTTTGGCTTAGGCAACAAAATGGACCTATCCATCGGCCCTAATAGCTTTGTCGCTCTTTACGTCCTCCTTTGCTCCCGTCATATTTACTTCAGTCACTAGAGGTCGAAGTGGTCTTCTTGTATTCATTTCGGTGATCAGTATGTGAATAGACCAGTGTTTTCCCAAATGTGTTTTTCTGGAGACCGACTTTTAAAAACATAGCAAACCGTCTTGACTATAGGCCTCATCAATAAATCGTGAGAAGAGCGAATTTGTGTGCAAATGAACGTCCCTGATTCCATTTTTATTGCCATCTTTCCGCATCACCTTATATTGTCTCGGAAAGGTAAACCAGCCATTTCCAAGAGATTTATGTTTGATAAATCACAACTTCATTTGATGCATGTTTTATTGAAAACATGTACACGTTAGATATTTTATGAATGAGACCAAATTAATGCATCAAGCCAGGGTTTAACAGGCTGCCTAGTGTGGTTCTAGGATTTACTGCAGATATAAATGTTAAATAAAAGGCGATTCTGCACATTTATTTGGCAACTCAAATAAAAGCTCCCGTGACCCACCTGTGGCTCCTGACCCGGTCTTTGGAAATGACTGGAAGAGACGATAACAGCCTTCTGAACCTCCTTGTATGTGTAGCCGCCCCCTTCTTAGCTACCAGGCTGCTAACTGCTCATAACGCCCATTCAATCTGCTGATAGCATTCCAGGCAGGTGCACGGTCAATGATTGACAGAGGTTGTTTCAGCGTCCCATCAGGTTGCCAATGTTGTTTCTCTCGCTTTCTCAGCCTGATTAGAAGAATCATTTAGACGGATCACTGAGTTTTTGAAAGCGTTTGTGATGAATATGAGTCCCAAATTTTTTTTTCAACTCATTTAACCCTTTCTCCCCCGAGATTAAAAGGAAAGGTGTTTAGGATAGAGTGGGATCTCGGAGGGCTATAAGTGTGAGCATCGATACCACTTTGATATCTTTCCATGTAATACAATGCTACTCACGACGAATTGTTGTTAACACCTTTTCACACCATGGGCGTGACGAATAAACCCTACAATGATGAAAAAAAATATTTGCCTGTGGCATCTAGTGGTGAGGTTGCAGAATCACCTGTGATTATTTTGCATCAAAGCTATACATTGTAGGCAGCGATGCCATTTTGCGACAGTTGCAACACTTGTTCAATAAGAGGTCAAAATAGATTTGAAGAGGCTGAGGATCAACTACCAGGATCCTATTGATCCAGATCGGCGTCTGGCAGTCTGTCTGAGGTAAACCGTTGTATAAGCTACTCTAAGCTATTCATTGAGTTTCCTTTTGACAAAATGCTCTGAGTGGATTTGAGCTCCCTCTGGTAAACAGTGTATATGTCGAGGGCTTTTATTGTGAAAGGTAATAACAGAAGTGTACATATTGCCAGGCTAACTGTTTCCCCTTTTCTTCCAGTTTTTTGTAAACTGGATGTAGCAGACTGAAGCAGAGAGTAACTGGTTCCTGATTCCTAGAATGGATTTCAACCTACAAGGGCCACACACACACACACACACACACACACACACACACACACACACACACACACACACAGACTAATAGAAACAGGCTCCAGGTCAACAAATGTCAGGCCCAGGTCCTAAACTAATGGAGTTTGAGCTGTCTGCTGTTTGTTATCTGCCCTTCAAAGTTGTCTTCTGAGAGATTTCTATCAGTCTTATAAACACATGGGACCTATGTCGGTCTTTTGTACAGGGCTCTGGGTCACGTGCACACATGCCTTGAACTACAGCTGTTGGGTAAAACAATCTTATAGAGCTTCTCAAGAGCTAAGATAAAACAGCTTTATGTTGAACCTGCTCGACAGACATTTATGAGTTTTTCCAAAACGCTTTGAGAGTTTTTTTTTTTATCACCAACAAGGATGGTGGCCGTTCCTCACTGATTCCTAAATATTTGAGTTATGCAGTTCCAACATGACCAGGATATCTGTCTGTGAGTCAAATGCCTGCCAGAGTTACCATCCTGTCCGTGGGGTTAGTGGTCAGAGCCCATCAAGTGGAAACGACGAGTTTAACTTTGCAGGGCCTTGAAAAGATGACGTGTTTGACTGACCAAACTGTCTGTCCCGGAGAATGCCTCTTCATTACATTCTCTGGAAGGCACCATGCCTTTGTTCCAACGGCCCATTATTGTGAAACCCAGATATTCCGAAATATGTTCCTTTGGACCGAAATATACAAACGAAATATACAGTGTCCAACAGGATGGGTGCTGTATCAAATATCTAACCAGATGGATCCGCACACCTAGTAGCTCCTTTTAAAAGGACTTGTATTGCTGTGTATTAAACACATGACTAATTATCATGTAGTCTGATGTCGCGGTCACAATATATATTTTTTCTACCGTGGCAAAGGCCCTACTCTGCCTCTGGTTGGCTTACCCTTGTATTCTGACTCTAAATTGAACTAATCTCAACCTAACCAATGAAGGCAGCGAGTAACAAGGGGCAGTAGGGGGAAAAAATGGGGAATGTGTAATGACATCATTCTGCTGAATAATTAGCCATGTGCTTCTGTTTGTTGCAGGGACGTCTGTATTTTCACAGCAATGGGCCTTCAGAACATTGGCTGTTTTTTTTCGGGATAACGGGCTGTGGGACAAATGGACTTTCAGGTCCAATGGGACATTTTTTGAACTATTGGGGTTTCAGAATAATGGGCCACTGGAACAATGGGCAGCTCCATTCATACATTTGAGACGTAAACATTTCATTTTTGTCAGTGTGAGTGTGAGATACCAATACAGCCAGACACTAAAACACTGAAATCGAGTCATCATCTCCAGAATGCAGTTTGATAAAGGTAAGTGCAGTGTGCAAAACCATATCAATTTGCTGAAAGTATTGTTAATGCGTTTGTGTGTTCGTATTAATTTGGTACATTGCCAAGATCAAGCTTCATTGATAGTTTCATCTTCCATCTGGAGTTTTGTAGGTTGGATTATGAGCATGTTTTCCACTAAACAACTGAAATGTCTGCCAACTGAGATTTTAAAGGGATATTTTGATATTTTGGGAGATACACTCATTCACTTTCTTGCTGAGAGTTAAAAGTGAAGATCAATAGCACTCCCATGTCTGTGTAAAAAAATATGAAGTTACAGCCATGAGATGATTAGCATTAAGAAGGCAAGGAGAAACAGCTAGCCAGGCTACCAACTCTAAAGATTAATAATGATGAACACATGTTAACATGTTAATTTCATCTGTGTAATAACAAAGTGGTTTAAGGGGGAATAATGTGATTTAAGGTGCTAGTGGGCCAAAAGCTTATTCCTGTCAGTGCCATTTGCTAAAAGTTGCTTTTATTACATAACCTCGACTAAAACGATGTGTTTGAATTTGCAAAGAGTCAGCACAATCAGAGTCTATAGGCCCGTCACAGATAAAACTGAATGATTCAGTCTTTCTTCTTCGCCGTCAGGTTTCCTGGTAAACTTGGTTTCGTGGGAGTAGATCTTTACTGGACATTGTGGTCACGTCTGATTGTTTTCCAGCATTCGACAGCATCAAGTTGTGAGAAAGGCGAGCAGGGTGGTGACTGATGTTGTTACGTGTTGTCCTGTCTCACCACAGACAATCCTCAAGACACGCAAACACACACATGCAGACACGCAGTTTATGCCCTGTAGCTTTCAAAATAAGTCCTCCAAAATGATCTTGTGTTCAAATTAAAGACTGTTGCGCACTCTCTCTCTCTCTCTCTCTCTCACACACACACACACACACACACACACACACACAAACTTTCCCCCAGAAGCAGCACATATTCACAAACACATTTGGAAGAGGAAGGAGGTGATGTCACCTGCATCTCTTCCTACCCTCCTCTGCTCCACCCCTCCACACTTCCACCACTTCTCTCCATCTTCTGACCGAAACCAGCCTGTAGCTGTGTAAAGGAAAATAACTGAAAAACACCTTTTTAATAGCAATAAACCAGATAAGACAGCGACCTCTCTTTGGAATATGTGGGCCTTGACAAAGGGGGGAAAAAGGAAGGAAGTTGAATGAGCAAACCATTAAGAGAAGCTACTGTGGTATAACATGAAAACCAGGTTCAGATGTTCTATACGCTACGGTAGCAGCTAGCTCAGTGTGAACACATGGGTCACACATTATTATGAGTAAGCATTTGCTATTCAGGTTCCTTACTGAGCCCACGAGCCTGACATTAAAGAGCTGCCACTTTGTGTGTGTGTGTGTGTGTGTGTGTGTGTGTGTGTATGTGTGTGTGTGTGTTGCTCCATCATTTACTCCACTCCACCTGGCTATGATGAATTGGTATGACCTGTGACCCCTCCATCAGAATAACCGGTGGTGAGTTAAGCCCGAGGGGGTCTCTGCCGGCTCAGTCATTTAACTGAAGTGACTGCTGGTCAGAAAAGGCTTTGATTACAAAGTGCTGTAAAAATACAAAACAGATTTTTAAGGGTTTGACTCAGCTGCACACAGCGCTGGGCTTTGAACAGTATGTCAGAAATATATATATCAGTTCAGAAACAAGTAGACCATTGCTTGGTAAAACTAAAAAGCCCTAACTTTTTTTTCTTGCAACTAAAGCCCATCATGCTAATATACAGATGTGTAGTCTTTTATGCAGCATTGCAGTTTGGTGAGTCAGTGGACAATTCAGCATCATGTGGCCTAAAGACGACATATCAGCAAGTTAGAATTGCACAAAGTTGTGGCCTTGGAAGGGACGGATTAAAACCATGGTTCAAATGAAAACATCAGATAGATCCTGGTAGGGGTTAAAGAGAGATGTAGAGCTTTTGAAAGATGACATGAGACATTCTTGCTCTGAAAATAAATTAATGACATCATCAGGGTTCTTTTCTCGGACTTGACAAAGACAGAATGAAACTGCTTTCACAAGCTCAATAGTGCTCCTTGGGATGAGTAACCGTATAGTCATATGTGAAGTGGGTGGAGGGCCCTTTTAATGCAGCAAAACTAAAAAAACTAGCTCATTAAAATTGGTTGCAGGTACTCAGTCTCTCACACTGCTTAGAAATGCCAGTAAAGTCTGTTCCAGTCAGAGGCTGCTCACTGAAAGTGACATGTTTCACACTCTGTTTGTATTTTCATGCAGTGCAATTAAATTCATCTCATCTATTTCTGAACCTGCACTGACCCCAAAATATTTGCATGTCACGGACTCATTTAGAATCACATCGGAGTCCAGATCCAGAACGGACTGATACGGGGGCTGCATACAGAGAGACAACTGTTGTCATTTGCACTGAAATGCAGGGAAGGTGATGAAAATGAGGGCCAGAACAGAATCAAGATGGGGATAAAGGTCATCGCCAGAACACACTGCCTAATAGGGATCATTATAGTGAATTGAGTCCATTACTCATTTTGCTTGAGGACCTCCACTTTGAGAGCTACTGGTCTGGAACCGTGGTGGTCAGATAATAAGCCACTGTTTCCCCATCCGCCTTCCTTCCGTTTCCTCTCCTCCCTCTACTCCCTCTCCTCCTTTTAACCTCCTTTTCTCTTTAAGGATCTTCTCCTCTTTCTCACCCTCCAATCCATCACGGTTTTGCTCTTTGCCCTGGCTGCTGTCAGACCGGAAAGAATGGTCACAGTGGTGAGTGGACTAAGCATCTGTATTCCTCACTAACATACCCATAAAAAATAAACCATCCAGATATGCCAATCACAATTGCCATTAGCAATGACAGCAAAACATATGCAGCGAGAAAAACATTAAAGCAAGGCTGGTTATTAAATCTACTGGAGCATCAATGTAAAAGCAATCAATAAGCATATCAATGAGGCTAGTGATTGATACATCCTGCGATCCCTGGAGGTCAATACATATTGCTGTGCCTTTATATTTGCTGTGGTGAATCCCAGACACCCTGTCATTGATCGCGCTAGCCATTCTTCCAAAGGACGAGACCTTGCCTGAGAGATGGCCGTTCATGGACACGTGGACCACAGCTTTGTATTGCGGTCAGGTGAGTTATACAGACAAGGGGGAGGGATGCAAAGAGAATCCAACCCGCTGGTCCTTCATCTGGACAGGGCTGCAGACAGACACGTCTCCAGTCGGCATCTCAGGTGCAGCAACATGAGATCCCTATCTGGCTTCCCACCTTCTTACCATTGTGGTTGTTCAACCAAATGACCAAATCTTATCACTAGCGTTTTCTTTTTTCTTATATTTTTTAGCTAAAGTGGCTATCCACTGTGCACGCTAACTACCTTGTGCTTCTGTTTGCCCCAGAGATCTACCATTAGTAAAGGTTTTCTCAATATAGAAAGTGAATAAACGTCCAACAGCCATGCAATTAACTGACTCTTTATTCTAATACATTTTTTTGTTGACACTGTGTCAAAGAGGTGTTCAATTCTCCAGCACGTTCATTTTTGATGCTGCAGTTACTGGAGTTGTTAGATCTGTCAAAAAACCTGGGTCGATAAGTGAACAAACTCATTGCATGGGTGGTTTTGTTGGATTTCATTTGATCAGTGGTACCGACGCTTGGTCAGTGTCCCTGCGCTTCAAACTTTGATGCTCTAGGTAGACCTCTAGCATCAGTTTTCTTTGAGTTTTAAGTCAAGCGCCTGCAGCCGTCACGGCACAGTCAAAAGAAAGAGCCGTGCAAACGAGCAAAGGACGGAGGAGAAGCCAGTGTTTTATACACCGGAGGCTGTTGAGTAAGGGAGAGAGGATTATATGTCACGAGGTCTGGAAGTACACATGAGATCTGGATATCTCCATTACAGTACACAAGTTAATACCTCACAAAAACAAGGCAAATCAACATTGACTTGGTTCAAATATGAACAGCGGCTAAGCAGACTTTCATCCGTTGCTTTCTAATGATCCTGCAGATGGGTTTACTTTGGAGATAGCTGAAAGCCCGGTGCGCCTCACACAGATGCTGAAGGGGCCTCGGTGCGTCGGGTTCAGACGCAGAGGGGCCCTGATCAGAACACCGTGCCCAAGGGGTCCAGAGATGACTGATGAGATAGGAAAGGAGAACAAATATATGATGGTCAGATTTGTTTGGGAAATACTGGAGTGTTTTACCTTTTCAGGAGATTGAAAGGTTCAAATAAAATGCAATAGAACTTTTTGGATAAATTATCAGTGTGACTTAAAATCACTGACCGGAGGTCCCACTGTTAGCTCCCATTTTTATTCACCACTTTTATTAGCTGCAGCAAATAAGTGAATATTGAATTTCTCCAGCAGGTCATCCTCATCTGAACCTCATGGTCCCAACCCCCCTCTTCCCCAACCCCCCTCGCTAGTCCACTCTCCGAGTGATAAATAGCCACTCAATCATGGCATTGATTAATCAGGAGGAATAAAGGCCATTGAATTAAACCGTAAGGTTACTAACAATGATGGGGACTTTCACTCTTCACTCGACTCCTGGGAATTGATCAATGCTTTTAAAAGAGGCTCAGCGTGGCTTAATAATGGGCTCAACTCTTCACGGCCACACAAACACAGGACATAGTAGCACACGCGCCCATGAGCCGAGCAGGCAGCAGGGCTGTACGAAACAAGATACGCCTGTTTATTTGTTGACCTTTCAATGAACTGCGGTTGGTCCACCACCCATGGCGCGAGGTCCCCGTGCGTGGGCCGCGGAGCTAGACGTAATTACCCGAGTCATATGGAAATCCTCTGGAACACAAGAGAATCGCCAAAGTCGAGCCGGGTAGGCAGAACCAATCTGATGGAGCCCTGTAATTTACATAGATAGGGATAAGAGACGGGAATATAATGAAATGAAATGAAATGTAAAACGCCTTGTGTTTGTCATCGGAGTTGTGTCGTGCGTGTGTGTGTGTGTGTGTGTGTTCCTATATGTGTGTGTGCATGAGCGTGACGGATGGAGTAGGAGGCAGTAATTACAGGAACACCAACCTACACTGCAGATAGAGATTGAGATGGATGGATAAATAAGTGGTCAAAGAGAGGGGGGGGTGTATGAACAAAGAGGAGGACAAATAAGATGGACACTAACGGTTCCCTTGGAAAAACTGAGAAATGCAACATGCGACAGCAATGTCCTTCATTAACAAGCTGCCATTGACACTATGTGCTGTGCTGTACTTCATAGTTGGCATATAAAACTTTGACTGATCATTCTGACATCCTGTTCAAGTTGTGTTGTCGGTGTTGTTTTCAATTCACAAATTGGCTATAATTTATTTATTCATATTCCAGCCTGGTCTCACATACAGCATAGCCCGACGCTTGGGCAGTGGCCCTCGGTGTCTTTATCACAACGCAGCAGTGCGTATAGATCTATTCGTACTGACCACTTGGAGGACGTGTTTCAGACCTTCCCAGTAGTTTGCTACGCTAATGCTTGTAGCGTAGCGGCCACGAGGACAAGTCCGGACAAATCCCGCGCCGTCTCAACCAATTGGCGGCGTGCAGACGTCCGCACAGAGTCTATGTGGCGCGGGGGCCCTAGCGGACCCTTGCATACTGATGGTATAACCTCGGCTTAACTCTAATGTAAGTAGACGCGACCAACTAAAATTAAGAGCAAGAACTCCTTTAATGATGGGAGCTACGACGTCACAGAGTCACATGACGTTACGTCCGTAGCTCGACTTAGCTCACCGTGCTACTCGTTTGTCACTTTATGTACATCAAGACACTTGTGTTCATGTTTTACATCGCAAAAGGACTTTGCTCTCTCACTCGTGGTAAGAATTGAAGCAGGTTCGGGTACATGACATTGCTAATGCACTCAAATCTCTCTGCAGGTATCACTAGACCAATCTTGTGTGTCGAGCTGGCAATCAGTATGAAGCGATTTGTCTACCATTTGTCAGTAATTGTTTAAAGATATTGCCGAGGGGGCGGGGTGTGCATGTGCACGTGCATGTGTCAGACAGTCCTCTGTGCCCTTGTCTTCAGTGACCCTGACTGCTGGTCCCCT
Source organism: Ophiodon elongatus (assembly GCA_016806645.1). Classification (NCBI taxonomy): domain Eukaryota; kingdom Metazoa; phylum Chordata; class Actinopteri; order Perciformes; family Hexagrammidae; genus Ophiodon; species Ophiodon elongatus. Next base: position 1,607,367 of record JACSYO010002158.1, read on the forward strand.
TGGTAACAGAGTCATTTCCTGGTTGGTGTGATTGGATGATGGGAGCCCACCAATGTTCCCTTTGGGATCTTCATAATGAACTCATGCTTGCACTCTGTCTCGATTGGAGTGAAGAGACAGTGGACGGGTACTGAATGAGGAAATGGCTGATATTAGATAAATAAATAAACAAGTCAGCACATTATGAAATGAATCCTTTATTAATACATGAGTAATACAGTGAATATACACATGAACATTATACAAACCAATAAGTTGGTTCATATAATAATAATTGGTCATTTATTTTTAATGATTATCGCTTATTAGATGCTATTTCTTCAGGCTTATTTTTTTTTACAGCGTTATTGGTGTTGATTTGCATCGACCTTCAGAAAATTATAAGAGACACTTTCATTTCATAATCCTCATCAGATGCACAAATTAATTTAGTCCACTTTCCCCACATTTCTTCCTCTGAAATAAAATCATTGAGGTTTTACCTTTAACGCAAAGAAATGTCCGATACAGTAATTGTGGCTTGAGTAGATTCATATCCACTCCACCTCTATCCCCACATGGATCACCCCGGCTCACTTCAAAACAACTGCATTTGCTCCTGGCTATGTGGTTTGACTAATTGGTCTCTAAATAATTAAAGAGTTTCATTTCAAAATGACACATCCACCATTTGTACAAAAAGTGACGCCTACTTAAACAAAAAGATTGAGAGCACCATTTAAAACATATTGTGGTGCTGTGAGAGTCCTTCACCGACAACAATACCTCCACAGACTAGAGCCACGCGGAGTAAATGCTGAAAATGGACCTGTGTATTGTTTGTGATAGCGGATGTTTGGACATGAAAAGAGGGAGCGCTCCAGTGAGAACTGGCTCCAAGATCAAGCCGCCAGGTTCCCGACAAATCATGTCCCACACTTCTTTTTGTGGGTTTTTACTGGATAGAGCGCAGCGAGGATCAGGCCACAAATATCTCTCCTTTTTTACCATGAATCCTGGCTCCCCTCCCACAATGCTCTGTGCCAGGGGAGAGAGGCCGTAGTCTGGCTGACCTCATGCATTGTCTAACTTCACTCCCAACAGGCTCCAGTCAACTCAGCCTTTACGTCCCATGTGCAGGGCTTGCTCCCCTTCTAATGGGAAGGTTACTGTGAGCGGCGTGCACGAGGGCCACGTCTGCAGTATTCTGTGGGAAACATGAAAGGTGAAAGAGAAATATACTGAACAAAATTCTTCATTGTGTTCATTCACCAACTATGTGACTCAGCAGCTTACTACCATCAGTCAGAGAGATGACAGAGACAACCAGGCTCGGTTTCCTCCACAGAGACTGTGATGAAAAGTCCTTGTTGACAGCCATTCCCTCGTGACAAAAAAGCAAATAATAACAAAGTGAAAATGAATCTTTGTAATCAAAACAAGCAAGTGGATTACACGTTGCTTCAGCCCATCCCAAGCTCTGCTGGAATTATAAAACATAACCAGACTTTGTGTGCTAGTGACAATGACAAAGGTGTCAATGTTCCCGCTCTTAACAGATGGAACAGAGCTACCAGAGGAGGAAAGGAAGTGTCAGTTAAGCACAGTCGTGATATGAGGTCTGATCAGTCAAAATAAAATCCCACGTGTAGATTTACCACGGGTGTGTGCATAAACCTGGATGAATCACTTTTTTACTGCTTGAGGGCAGCACAACAAGCACACACACACACGCGCGCGCACACACACACACACACACACACACTGACACATGCTAAATGTATTGGAACACACATCAGCATTCGGTTGAAGTGGTGTTTCTGGCCACCTGACAGACGTGAGTGACAATACTCGCTCTCCTTTTAGCTCTGTTTTGGTTTTCCTGAGAGAAATATCTGTCTGTCATCTGCGAAGCGTTCCACAAAGGTCGGTTGCTACTGTTGCATCAGAGCTCTTGTGCTGAAATCGGCTGCCTGCTGTGACTGGAGTCGGGCTTGATGAGAGCACTGAGACTGAGCCCAAACAGTGAAGACTGAATGAAACGCTTGTGTGGCTGACGGAGAGGTAGAATTCAGTCAGCCGTGTGAAGAGGTATATGAAGCAGGTATCCTGAGCTGATCTCACAGTCGACAAGAACAACTCCTGTAATCATACATCCGTCACGCCAAACATTTTAAATGTCTTCATATAAAGCCCGAGGCAAAATCTGAAACATTGAACAACAACAGACATTTGTTAAAAGAGTTTAAATCGGCAAAATCAAATACAGGAACTCTATACGTTTATTTCAAGGAGTATCTAGAGAGGGAGAAAAGGAAAGCTGAGAGACAGAACAGTGGAGTGAGAAAATAATTGTGTTTGCGTGTGTGTGTGTGTGTGTGTGTGTGTGTGTGTGTGTGTGTGTGTCATTATGAGGTTTCACAGATGCTGCGTAATGGAGTTACGAGGTTGTTGCTTTTTAATGGATCTGGACCACAGTGTCCAGCAGCTGGTTGTGAGTGACCACAGAAGGTGTTCAGATCAAATGGTCCTCACTGGTTGTGTGGCTTCCCCCACATGATGCAAACTGCGGAGCATCTGGCCCGAGCAGCAGTGTGGTCTCACCCAAAACCATCTGTCTAACCCAGAAAGCTTCGTGGAATATCCAACTGCAGGGGAGAAAACACTGCCGCTGGCGTATGCTCTTCCATAAGTGAACCTAACTGAAGACAGAGCGATCTCGAATGGACCTAATGGGTCTGAAAGGCCAGGGAAGATTTATAGATAAATTCATCCATGTTGTCTGCCTGAATCAGGAAGAAGGGTGGAAATTCAGATAAGCCTCCAATCCAACTAAATCAATCCACTGTTTGCTCAAATTACATTGTGGTGTTTGAGCACCACAGGGAAACATTCTTTGCTCGGGGAAAGTGATGACTCAACAAGAAAAGAAATTTAAACTGTCTCCTCAACAGCAGTGATCTCCCCCGACATTGGACCCTAAAGCTAACAGCCTCAAAGCTACTGTTACCGTAGCTTGGCTCATCGCTATGAACAGTTAGAATGTGAACAACGGGTCGAGCTGAGGAGGGTGTCGTTCCTCGTGACGAACCAGCAAAGACTTTTTACCCATTTAGCCTCTTTTAGCTGATTGTTTTAGTTTTCTGGCCAGCAAACTACAGGTTGTTTTAATAACCAAATGTTTTGGTTAAACCTACAGGAGACCTCACGCCCAATTCTACCTTCATAGATGATCACTGATTTTTTTTGCAATCAATGATTCGCGACGGGATTTTCGCTCCCTGCTGATTTTCAAATGACTACCTGGCTCCTGATGAATCCTCACACTGACCATCATGACGTCACACTGGAAATAAAGATGAAGGAAGGACAGATCTATAGAGCGTTAACCCAAAGATCAACGTTACTGTCCGATCACATGTTTGATACAAACTATGCAGTGCCAATATTTCCTATGGGCAATAATGTGAATTCTGTCTTGTTTATTATATTTAGCTTTTTACCGTTTACTTGATTATAATATCTTTCAGGTTTTTATTTACTGACGCTTCCTGTTATTGCACTATCCCCTTTGCTACTGTAACACTGCAATGTTCCCTCACTGTGAGATTAATAGAGGATCATCTTATTCCAACAGTTATGGTTGCGGTTGCGTCAAGTTTTCGGCCAAATCTCCCATACCCAAATCCCTGAGTGAATCTTAAAAAACAGACATATTTAAGGGATGCTGTCTCCCTCGGCCCGTCTTCGACACATCCTCATCCTCATCATCCTTATCGATGTCAGAATTGTGACAAATGAAGGACCGATGCTGAACAAGTGTTTCAAACTTCTTTAAATCATCAGCATGGCAGGAGAGCGGCCTCTGTGGCGGCTCACTGCAACGCGGAGAAGCTGCAGAACTACATTTTCCTTGTCTCGTTTTTTTGTCAGTGCAACTTACCTCACACAGAGACGCAGGGAAAATTAGACAGAATTATTCATACGGAGGAGTCTTCGTACCGGCAAGATCATCTTTCAAAAACTTCAAAAAATAAGTTTCTCGTAACAGAGTGAAGTACGAGACACCGTGTCGTACCAGTAGTGTCTGGCACATACATTCATATATATATATTTATATATATATATATATATATATATAAAAATATATAGCTATCAGTCACTGTCAGACAATTTGTAGCCAGCAGGGAAAACATCACATGAGCTCAAAGCCAATACAAGAGACAGAAAGTCCCTCAAAGCCATTGTGTACAACACACAACATCCCATGTCCTCAGGGATGTAGGGTTCATTGCAACTCCACTGATGAGACACACACACACACACACACACACACACACACACACACAGACACACACTTCTTGTCTGCTAGTGGTTGAGGTCTCACTTCATTACGTCCCCAGGCTCATTTTTGACATTCTTAACTTTGCCCTCTCCCTTTGAACTTCTTGTTGAGTGCATGAAGATGTTGCCCCGACACAACGTGACGTTTCCCATTGCGGCGTCCCTCCCCGTTGCCTTCCGCTGCAGAAATTGCCACACCTTTTTCGCGTGAGCCTTCGGGGCTCGAAGACTCGAACCCCGCTTTCGGGGGTTTTACTGCTTCCACTGCACGAGATCGTGCGCAGATGGAGAAATTACGCAGGACAGAGAAAAGGTCACGCAGCGATGTGCCTCTTATAGCCCGCTGTGGCCCCAGGGGAAACCCAGCTGAAACACAATTTCCCATGAATTGTCTCCGGTTGCTTCTGCGTGTGCAGTGGTTGCTTCCACGCAGAACACGACCCTCGGTTCACGATGTGTATGTCCGGTCTACATTTAAATGGAATCTGTTCTCATTAAGTGAAACGTACGAGGGGTGTGCCATCATCCAGGAAGAGGTTTAATCCACACCTACGCAGCTGCGTGACGAGAATAGATGAGGAGCAGACAGACGGACGACTGGCACGGTAAATGGCCCAATAAATCTACCGACCTGCCTACTGTCTGTGTCTGTGTCTGTGTGTGTGTGTGTGTGTGTGTGTGGGGGTGTGTGTCTGCTTGTGTGCGCGCATCTGCATCACCCCGGGGATGTAAGTTAGTGGCCAAATCAGAGGTGGTTGCAAACTTACTATCTGTCTGCATTCCTGAGCCAGATGAAATAACAAGACAACACCATACAAATAGTAAACACATTCCATGCAACAGAGAATATAACCGGGGTGGGGCAGAGATGTTCTTGTTGTGTCTTCTAATTTTTACCCAGAATACATTCTGCATGTCATCTGGTGCCGATGCATCCCTCCCTGTGTTTACTTGTTGTCTCTCCGCTACATCTGATGCTAACTCTATTTTACGACCTTGAATTGGAATACAATGAAATTATTGCTTATTTTTTCAGAGGAGTTAGAGTCTCATTCGACCAAATAATACTTTAATATAATAGATGGTGATATTGTGTTTTTGCAGAGGCTCATAACGTTGTTGCCGAATGTTTTTCAGCTAAAATGTTTTCTTCTTGAGCCAACAGAGCCGGTGGCAAAAGGACTTTCATGACTGCAGTAATTTCACTCTCAAACTTCACGTCTGCACAGTGTTTCTCTCTCCTTCCATCCTTTGTGCTGAACTCATCATAATAATAATCTTTATTGTCCACAAATGCAGGAAAGCTTGGCAAGAGAGCGAAAAAGTTTATTCCCCAAACTTATTTTTTTTTGTATGTAATACTTGATAATTATTATTATAGGAGCTCAGGTCAATGGGTACAGCTCTTTGTATGGATAAAAAGCCCCCCCCGCCTCCCCAAAAAACCTCACATAAAGTCCACAATTAGTGTGATATCTAGTAAACAAGGGGACAACATAAGAATTCCATATAGAAGTGTTTAAAACACACAGCTATATTATATTTGAAAGCTGAACTTTACATTACATTGCCCTCGGACTGCTCCATAGCTTTTGGACAGACGTGTTAGTGTTCCAGCTGGACCGCCTCGGGCCTTTAAAAAGAAAAACATATCTTATGGATTGGTATTCCCCTGTACATGTAGCTGTCCTCCTGCTGGCAACGGTTCCTGCCGATCTCAAGGCGGTGGATCGGTCTCAATGCTGCCATTCACCCAACCAGAAGCCAGGAGGGGCCGACGGACAGCGAGGGCCTGATTCAGAACGGTCGAAGGACGTATTGCCATCCATGAACTGAGACGTGAAAGTGTGGGGGGTTTGAAGAGTGGATATTTGATGATGCCTTTGCTTGTACGTTAATTAATTTGGTTATTGCAATCCGTTCTCCAGTATTTCCTTACACCTGTAAATGTATCCTGATAGCTAGCTGTAGCAACTCCATGTCACGTTCATTTAAATATGAGCCATAATTAAGACTCTCGCTTTACTTTCCAATTATTGTTAGCCAGAGGAGTGAAACATAGTGAAGGCACTCCTTCGTAATAGAGAGGGGTAAGAGGGATTTCCAGAGCAGCGATTTATCAGAAATAATGAGCTCAAAATGAAATATAGTGTTGAGGAACATTGTACAGCCTGAAACATGAGCCTAATTTTGTTTATAGCTCATATTGCTCACAACAGATATAATTGTTTTCAGCTGTTGCAAACGATGGAAGCACAGCAACACACCCTTTGACCCATGGCAATCGATATGGCCTATCATTGCCATGGTAACACATGTGACGTCACTCGTTTCCGCCCCAAATTTGAAGTTTAGACAGAAGCGAGAAGCAAGACGGACACATTATTATTAAAGTCTGAATCTGAATGTAATGACAGGAGCACCGCAGGTCTTACGTGAGCGTCGTGCTGAAGCCGACCTCCGGGCTGGACTGCATGTGAAAACTCACTCGCTGTTTGTGTCAGACACTCAGCGGGCAAAAAAAAAAAAAAAAAAACCCGACCCCAACCACCCCAATCACTCCGACACCCACACTTAGCCAGTTATCAACACCGGTCGGCCTGTTAAAAAGTCATGCAGTCAGACTGCAGATGGACCAGCAGCCATCCACTCAGCCCACTCAGCCAGTCAGGAGTGCACGGAGACCGAAGCCATTGCCCTGGGCCGAGATGAGACGGAGGCTGGAATGCATGTAGAGGCGAGAGTCGGGCCAGACAAGAATCCTTTATTCTGAGGCAGACATGAGAGAAAGGAGCAGTAGTTGTTAGACCAACGGAGGGGGTGTGGTGGGGGAGGGGACTGATCGAGAAAATGAGTTGCAGACATCAAAACCAGCGAGGGACATCTCTGAAGCTGGGTTAGGCTCGATATGTTTTTCGTTCAATTAAGAACCAGGAAATGGGAATTCAAAAGACTTTCATTTCCAGTCGATAAAAACATTCCTCAAAGAGAACACAGTTTTTGGCTATGTTGTAATTTGCCATCTTAGACTTAACAATTTAAATCAAGCAAATTGAAAGTGAACTGCTGGCTGGGAGCTTGGCGTCTCTCTCTCTCTCTCTCTCTCTCTCTCTCTCTCTCTCGGTCGAGACGCTCCCCGTCCCTCCCGCTGACTCGCGGCCTCCCCTTCTCTCCCTTTCATGTGTGTCAGTGTGCCGGCGTGTCTTAACTTTGAGGGCGCTATCACAGGAGTCCTTCTGGCCCCCGGCAGGATCTGACGGAGAAGCAGAAAAAACGAAGACAGAACAGACTCGCCTCGACAGCGCGATGAATGAGCGGCAGTGATAGCGGGAGATGAAGCGAGCCGAGGAGTGATTCTGTCTTAAAAAAGAAAAAAAGATGAAAATGGGGGAGTATGGGAGCTGAGATGTAGAGGGATGACGGTGAGCGCTTGACTGTTGCATGGGAAAGATTAAAGAAGAAGAAATTATTTTAGAAAGAGGCCAATGGAAACGCAGCGATATTTAATTTGCTACCTGTGGCATTAAACTTCCCTAATTAGTTTGGATAACTTGCTCCAATCAGCATTAACAAATGAGACCGTGCTCCAAATAATGACTACGTTATGGCAAGCAGTACTGTTAATGCTAATGTTTCTCAAAATAGAACCACAACCTCTGGAACCCATTGCTTCTGAGAACAGGATGTTGGTACTTGGATCTATTTATGCTGAAAGTGCAATACTGCTTCCTGTGTGGTGCCTTCATCCTCTCTTGCTTTGTGCCGCGAAGCAGTAGATACAATCCAAAATGTAAAAGGACGAGGACGGCGTTTGCTTTCTTGCCGTGAGTTAGATGAGAAGCTCGATCTTGTTGTTTGGGCTTTAAGTGCGGAGCTGGAGCGGGGGGTGGGTGTGTGTGTGTGGGGGGGGGGGGGTAGGGGGTGATCGCATCACGTTGGCATTAAGAGGCAGGACAAACAACGAGCCTGGCTCTCTCCAAAGTAAAAAAAAAATACACTTACCTTGTCCCCACTGCTTTCCACTCAGCCCTTACATATCTTGGCAATAACAACACCTATATCAGAATGTTGTTTGTTGATTTCAGCTCAGCCTTCAACACAATCTCCCCCTTGAAAGTGATTATCAAACTCAGGGCTGAGCGCTCGAGCGCCTCACTCTGCAGCTGGTTATTAGACTTCCTCACAAACAGACCCCAGGCAGCTCGGATTGGCGGCCCACCCCTCCTCCAACTCTAGTGCTGAACACCGGAGCCCCCCCAGGGCTGAGCGCTCAGCCCCCTCCTGTTCACGCTGTACACACACCACCGCGAGCCCAAACATGAAGAGAACTCTGTTGGGACGTTTGCAGACCTAACAGAGAGGTGCTCGGAGAACAACCGACTGCTCAATGTCAGGAAAACCAGGGAGCTGATTGATGATTTTAGAAAAATAAAAAGGCAAAGTCAGGTACCCCTGTCTACGTCAGTGGAGCTGAGGTGGAGCAAGTGAAGAAGTGAGGAAGGAACCAGCATCACAAACAACCTAACACGGTCAACAACACATGAAAATAGCATGGTCATAAACGGCTGAATTTCTTAAGGATGGTAAATGTCATTGGACTTATTGGAACGGTCAATCATTCAAGGTGCCACCTGCGAAATCAGGACTAACTAATAATTCACACCCAATCACACACCGGGAGTCATTTGGGGGTGAGCGTGAGGAGCCGGAGATTGAACCACCGATCTTCTGATCGAGGGACGACCCGCTTTAACCTCTGAGCCACAGTCGCCCATTGGAATCTGACATGGGACGGGCATGACCCAGGACAGGGGGGCTCTACAGCGGGTGATTGAAGAACATCATTGGCACCCATCTACCGAGCATCAGTGACGTTGGTGACAAGAGGAGCCTGAGAAGAGCTCAAAGGATGTCAAAAACAAAAAGCCACAACCTGTTCCCCCTGCTGCCTTCTGGGAACAGATACAGAGGTATCAGCTGCCGTGCACCAGACTTCAGAGCAGCTTCTTTCCTCAGGCTGTGAGGCTCCTGAATTCACCCTCCACCATCAAATATAGTTTTATAATATAGATTTTGTTTTGTCTTTTTCTGTTTTTGTGCAGCAAAATGTGATAACAACCTGCATTATTTTGCGCAACCCTGTTGCTCAACTTGTTCAACTTGTTCAACTTGTTTGTTACTTTATATATTTAATATCACTGAACAAATAACACAGAGGAACGGAATTAGAATTTATTTCCTGTGTTTTTACCAGAGAATAACATAATTCCATTTAAATATTTTGAGGCAAACAACAAGCCCACACATTGTTGTTTTTCCACTCCAGGTTTGTGTACAGATTAAAGCAGACTGAGAGGCGTATTTGGCTTTTTAACGTCCTACTGGCTGGATACTAGGTATAAATCACCTTATCTAACTCTTGAGAAGCATATGAACTAGTGTATTCGCCAACATGTTTGACCACAGTATTCCTTTAAATAAAAGTGGATAACCCTTTTTATGTATACAAGGACTTTAAGAGCTAAGGGAACTTGTCTCGTGTCCAAAGGGGTCGTTGAACCCAGCTACAGCTATTTATCCCGTTGGAGTGCTCTTGCTCAAGAGTCCTTGTCCTAAATGTCATCAATGATCATAGATGTTGTTGATTCTGGATATATATTATTTCTATTTTTTTGTAAATATCCGATATGATTACATTTCTTCCCTCAGCAGGATGAGGGCAATGGGACTCGGGAATCCACCTGGTTCGTAAAACGGTTCGCATTTCCTCACACACAGACACACACACATGCACTTGTGCGTTTTTCATTAGGTCCTCCATTTGGCATCTGTTTGTTTCCTGCTGGTTAGTAGCCCGCCTCACCATTCCTGCTCCAGCTGCCTGGAAAACATGACGGCATCCCCAGAGCTTCTCCAGGACCAGGGGCTCCCCTCCTGCTGTGTGGCCCACTAACGCTGCCTCTCGCTGGACTCAGCTCCAGATGTCCCTGCCTTGATGAAGGCAGAGCTCCTTCAGATGGAGTTACTGTGTGTGTGTGTGTGTGTGTGTGTGTGTGTGTGCGTCTGTTTGTTTGTTTGTGTTTGTGTTTGTGTGTGTGCCTGTGTGTGTGTGTGTGTGTGTGTGTGCAACCATACCAGCTGTTAGACTGCGAATGTTTGACTAATCTTGTATCCAGATGTTTACAGTGTGTGTGTGTGTGTGTGTGTTTGTTTGTGTTTGTGTGTTTGTGTGTCTGTGTGTGTGTGTGTAGGTGTGTGTAGGTGTGTGTGTGTGTGTGTGTGTGTGTGTGTGTGTGTGTGTGTGTGTATGCGTGTTCTGGCTGCAATAAATACACTTATCACAGACACCCTCACAATAAAGCATCCATGCATTTACAGACCTTCTTTAAAAAAAAATAAAACCACTATTTGACAGTAAACATGGAAGAACGAAGAGTAACAAAAAGTTAAAATACGATGTTTCTGAGCAGTTTATCTATAATTCTCATGCTCATACAAACTGTACAAACAGCCATTCCAGTCTCACCAGTCAATGCAAGTTACTTAGTACATGTTATCAGTAGCTCTCTCTTACTATTACTATTACTATCAGCAATGAAATAGTACTTGCATTACTGTAGTAATTACTCAGCAGTAGAAGGGATACATCATTGCCCAGTTGGTAATCCGGCCCCACACACCCAAGAACTGTTTTATAAGTTCATGTTCATAAGTATGTTTTTTTGAAGTGACAAATTCTACTTTTGGTTTATATTGAGTGTTTAATCAAAATACCACAAACTAATTGACACACACACGACCTGGGGTCAGGTAGTCAGCTGTGTGTTCTCTGCTGAGTGGGAACAGGGTGCAGAGTAACCGTGGTATAAAGAGCAGGATCACACGGCGGGTAGGAGGGGGAGCTGATCACCCAAACAAAACGTGGGACTTTCAGGTAGGAGACCGCTGTTCATGTCCTGTGACGCTGTAGTCACTTAGTTGAGTAAACGTCGACCATGCTCTTTTCTTAAGTGATCTTAACTTCCTGTGAAGACAAGAAGTTTATTTAGAAAAGACGCGATGCATGTAACAGGCGTATTGATAACCGGCCGCTGACGCTGGAGGGGAACGTAGAGGATAAGAGAATAATCATTATGGAATAAGTAATTGAATTACTGATTTGAAAATAGTAATCTATTATAAATTAGTATTACAATGGTAAAAGTACACACCGCAGTAAAGAAGTGGCATAAAGTGATGCATCACTGTCCCACACAGATCACCAGTACTCCTCTGTGGTCTCTGACACAAACAGAGTACATCTACAGAGCTTTCTCTCACTGCAGTCACTCACACACACACACACACACACACACACACACACACAGACATACACAGACACAGCTAAAGATACACACACACACAGATACACATACTGCTACACACACACACACACAGCTACAGATACACACACACACACAGATAGACACACACACACACAGATACACACACAGGCACAGATACGCGCACCATGTGTCCCTTGTGCTGCTTTCCCCATTAACTTTATTACATCCCATAATTTAACGAGCTTTTCTTGCCAGTTGTTATGATGATAGGTGTACCATCCACGTGAAACCAGACCGCGCGGGGTTCTTATCTGCATACACATTCCAACGCACGCACAGAGTGTAAGAAACGTACTCACGCAGACATACGGTTTATTGCGCAGAGGGGGGAACTACATATCATAATAAAATATACGGACACAGCAGGTCTGCATTAAATCTCACCACCTCATCTGGGTTCTCTTTGTAGCCTCAGCTTTGTAGTGCACATCAAGGCACAGCGCTGCACGTCAACCAGCGAGTTGATGTAGGATGCAATAAAAGTTTAGAGGCGGCAATATAAAGTCAGGAGAACATGATGACCAGGTAAGTCTCCCAATGACTGCGGCGCGATTTCCCTGTGGACGCTCATGTGCGAGATGAATGGAGAGAGTTTGATAGCTCGTCTTTATTAGGCTGCGAGTGTTTCCCACAGGGCGAAGGATGTTCTGAATATTATGGTTCACCTACGGAACTGTGATGTAAGGGTATAATGATGGAAAAGGCCTGTGGGAAAGGCAATACGTTTTCCCCCTGAGGGGTGTGACGAACCAACGGAACGAGAAATGTTGAATGAGCGTGCGAATATGTTTGCATCAGACCTCCTCACGCCGGCGGAGAAGCATGTTCGCGACGGTCGCGACGACACCTTTCCAATGGAAGGTTTGAATGGATTCTCGCAGGCAGAGGATCAACTACCAGGATGCTATTGACCCAGAGCAGCGTCGGGCAGTCTGTCTGAGGTCAACGGTTCTAAAGTCTATAAGCTACTGTAAGCTATGGCATTGAGTTTCCTTTGAGTGAATTAGAGTTCACTCTGGTAAGCATGTCTGGGACTTTTATTGTGAAAGGTGAAAGAACAGAAGGAGTGGATCTGGTCAGTTGTCTAAAGTGTCATAAAGAAATCTGTTTAAGTATACAATTATTATAAAATGCTTCAATTAAAAAGACAAATTGCGATATTTCTTGATTTTCCTAATACTGAACGCAGTAACTTCACAATTACATGAGAGCATTCATCTAAAAAAAGACATCTCCTGCTATTACGTCTCTCCTGGGTCTGAGGAGGTCACGGGTTCATAACACAAGGGATTGTGGGAAGTGAGGAGTCTTGAAGATTCAGCCGCTGTGGAAACAAGGTCAGAACTTTCTCTCAGGAAAGAGAGACGGAGGGACTTTTGTGAGGACAACTGTCAGCCACACAAATGCTCACTAACACATAAACACATACCATCTCGTTGTTTTCACGGTAATACTTTAAGAAAATGCACTTTGTGTCGCAAACATTATTTCATTGCCACTCAGATTTATTGTCCAGTCTCGTCAACGCGGTATCTCAGGAACCCGTCAGGAATTGCTTCAAATTTGACACATTTGGGCTCAAGGACGAACTGATGACATTTTAGTGGTCAAAGGTCACCGTGACCTCACCAAATTGTTTTTATTTTTTTCAAATAACCAAATAATTCATATGCTAATTATGACAACGTCACCCAAATGTCTATGAGGATAAAATGATGAAGTGATGACATTTCTGATGGACATGGATGTCCAACTGCAACTTGACCACGAGGCGGTGGTTCTAGTTTATGATTGTAACAATGAACGACAACATTTTGTAAGCAATTTTGACCGTGTGGTTGCTACTGCCGTAAGACGTTGCAATATACAGTAAATACGCCAACATTACCAGTAGTAAGATGTGTTATTGAGGTACAATATATAAATATGCCAACATTACCAGTAGTAAGATGTGTTATTGAGGTACAATATATATATACGTCAACATTACCAGTAGTAAGATGTGTTATTGAGGTACAATATATATATACGTCAACATTACCAGTAGTAAGATGTGTTATTGAGGTACAATATATATATACGTCAACATTACCAGTAGTAAGATGTGTTATTGAGAGTCATTTGAGATATCGCTTCTCTCAGTTCAGTATTTGAGATTCATACGTTTTGAAATGATTGGAGCTAACGCTCATCTCTGTACTTGTGATGGACGTCTTGAACTTGAGACAGTAAAGTCCAGAGTTGTTCACATTTCAAACTTTAAATCATATTTCTACGTTAAAGTCTGGCGGGTCACTATGGGCCCAAAGATGAGTGTTTTTTTGCTTTCTTCACAGGGCGAAACCCATGTAAGTGAATGAGGACATTTCTCGCCGTCTTTCACGATTTTGGGGAATCTCTTAGAAACGTCATAGCACACGATTCCCGGTCAGGCCGCACTTTGTGATGTATTTTGACGCTTTACAGCCTTGTTGCGCCACACTGAATAAAGTTCTACCCGGCTTTACAGGAACAGTGTTGTCCCTTCATTTTATTGTCTCGATCGTCAACTTGTTCTCACCGGAGAATCAGTTTGACATCCTGGATACATCCTTAAACAACAAAGGGTCAATTGGCGTCCACCTGCGTGTGTGTATTTCTTAAGTTCCTCGTGCACCTGCATCTGTACATGTTCATTCATGCATTCCTTGCATGCTTGCGTGTCCAGATGGAGTTTGTGAGTACATCCAGGTGGTGTTTGTGGTTCCACGCTGGAGGCCAGCTGGGCTTCATTAGCAGCTGAGTAGGCTAGACATCTCTACACAGGGTCAACTACACAGGGGGGGGAGCTAGAGTTTCACTCAGGTACATGCTGCGTAAAAGTCCCAATTTTGACTTAAAAGTTACACGAATGGCAAAATGACAGTAATTACATAAAACGTAACTGAGGAAAAACATGACTTTTAGGTAGCAATCCCAAACTGTCTGATTGGTTGGTTGCATTAGTGCCGGGTGTAAAACTGACCTCTAAGAGGCTGTCTATTTTTTTAATGCGATAAATTCAGATTTTCATGCCAGAAATGTTCACCATGTTTTAAAAATGATAGTCTCATCACTATTCATTTAAGAGGTAAAAATTTCTTAAGAGGTTAAAAAAAAAAAAAAAAAAAAAAAAAAACTTAGCTCAGCTTTGATTTGTAGCAAAAGAAACCCTTTCAAGCTCAACTGTAAATAAAGCAGGAAACATGTCTGCGAGGTAGATAAGGAGGGTTTATGTCTTGGTTTCATGTTGACAGAAGAACTGCTCTCGGATTGCTGACAGATTAATAAGGCCAGTCCACTTGGTGTCTTCCCCTGAGAGAAGAAGAAGGACTGGGTCGATAGCATAATCACTGATAGCTGGACAGACAAAAGAGAAGAGAGGCGCCCACAGAAACTGAAGCAACAAGAAATCCAACGGAGAAAAAGAAGTTCCAGGCCTGACAACAAAGTCTGGTTGACACATAGTCTTTGATAGTGAGTCAGCAAAGGAAGCTTATTGAAGAAACAGTGATATTTTGGAAGAGTCTCACAAGATTTGAGGCTTATTCCAGATGATGAAACACAAAATTGAACAACTGCTTGACGTGCACCCACTTTTCCTCGGCACTATGTGACAGCCGGTCAGTATGACAGGACATGCTTCTGCTTCCCACCTCCATGTCCTCTCAGATTGTTTGGTCCCGCCCACCTCGTCAAGGGATCGGCCTCACCTGTTTGAGAGTGGATCCAGGTCCACGATGGTGGGCCGGTGGCTTTCAGTCGTCCGCCATAATGCATAACTTGAGTTCTTGCTGTGTGCCCTGCCTTGTTAGAGCCTGAAGGAGCCGGGCATAACCAGTATTACTGTAGCTATGACCTACGCAGCTTTTTACAAGCGTGGGGAGTATCGTGGCATTGAAGGAAAAAAAAACATTGGCTATCTGAACCAGTAAAATGTTCTGCCCTGCAGGAGCACGTCCACGCCCTGTGCTGTGGCAATGTGTGCCAAAGCTATAGCACCGAAACCCACTGGGCCGAGCTCCACTACAGCTCCAGATGTTACCTCGACATTACCTCACTGTGAAACAATAAAAGTGAAGCAGGGAAGGGGGGATGTGACAGAGAGGAAGATGGAAAAAATTGGAAACTGTGATTTTTATGGCGAGGAATTTATACACTCATGTATAGTAAACACTGTGAGGCTGGTTTACTGAGCTGTGTTATTGGGTCACGGCGGACAATCGGCACATGACGCACTTTTCGTTTTGGTTTTCTGACATGGCATTCTGTACATTTCAATTACCTTCATTTGGTTTTACAAAACTCTGTGTCATGTTTTCTATTTGTTGTCTTCGTACGGTCACATGATCGTGGTCGTCTTATTTTTCTTTCCTGTATCCCATTATCTGCTGCCTCAGATCAGCCCCAGCTCTCATTAAAGTTTCATCTAATCTAATCGGCTAATCTAAATAAGTTATGTCACACCTACAGTAAAAGAACATTGGAGCCCTTTTTGGATTCATAACACATCTACTCTTTAGTCCCCAAATTGCTTCACGGTGCATGCTGTATATTACGTGGAGACTTTTTTCTGCTCCTTTGTGTCTAAAAGAGCCATTTGAGGTGGTTTGAGTACCCGGATCAGGAGGCCTCCTGGGCACCTTGCTTAGGTTTCCCATGGATGTGACGCCAACTGGTGGGAGACCCTGGGCTAGACCCGGAACACGCTGGAGAGATTATATGTCTTGTCTGGCCCGGGAGCGCCTCGGGGCCAAGGGGAAGCGATGCTGGGGAGAGGGACGTCTGGAGTGCGCTGCTCGGCCTGCTGCCACCGCGACCCGGACCCGGATAAGCTCAAGAAAATGAACGGAATCATGGACTTCATTTATAAAAAAAAAAAAAAAAAAAAGAAGTGAGACCATGTTCCAAGGATCACGGATTTAAAGAGTCATGAACTCACTCCAATAACCTGTTCAGTGGCCAGTACTCCGAGCTCAACATATCTCGGGTATTTTTCGGCTATCTGGCTCAAGAAGCTGACACACACGCTGAATATATTACGTGAATTTGTGATAAGCGCATATAACCCGTTTTTTTTTTTTTTTTTTATTTGCTGACATTGCAGCTGAAAGAATTCAGCTCAAATATTGTCATTCAGACCATAATAATCCATCTGCCACACATTCGTTTAACAGAATGCACACGTGTTATTATAGTCAGATCTGTCGCGCTCCAGATGGGCAGAGGTATCAGGTGATATCAGTCAGATATTTATTGCCAGCTGTGCCTTCTGTATTCAGATGTTATTTAGCTGTGTTGCATTTTGGTCTGGATTATGAATTTAACTTCTTCCTATTTGTGTAATATCCTCTAACGATCCATGACCCCAGGTGTCTCTGATAGGCTGCGTTCATAAAACCCGCACACGAACACACGCTTCACACTATGAAGGACGTAAAATGGAATATGAAGTGCATTTCCAGCTGCATTGTATGTGGGTTTTGTATTGAGATGCCCGGATGTTTACTAGATTAGTAATAATGTCTCTGAGAATGAGATGGGACACTGGACACGAGACATGCTCAACCATATATATTTCACACTCAAATATGTCTTACTTGTAATTTGCCTTCAAATAACACTGGAAAATATTAAAGTGAGTAAAGAGGTCATGTTGATCTGTGATAAACAATGTTCATCCAGAGGACTTGGCCCCTTGTGATGGATAACAAGTGTTGAGGTTTACTTCGCATTGCAATTATGCAATTTCAAACACAACCGTAGTCATTTTCCCTGGGACTACTTTCTTGGTCCGAAATTCCAATGATCACAAACAACATTTTTAATCTAAACCACGGCGATTTAAATCCCAACAGGTGCATTTCTGTCAAAGTGTTCCGAAACAGGTGGTTCAGCTTCACTATAGTCAGATGTTTTGCAGCTGAGTCACAAGCTGTAGCTGCTAGTGATTAACTTCCTCTGCGTGTGTGTGTAGGTGTGTGTGTGTGTGTGTGTGTCTGTGTGTCTGTGTGTGTGTGTAGTAGTAGTGGAGCTAAAAGTGAGTTCATTTTCTACTCAGAGTAGAGAGATGACTGCAAGTAATTATGCTCCTCCACAGGGCGTACCTGGTGATAACTGTAGCAGATAGATTTAACGATGCAATGGTCCTGGCTCAGACTTCACACACACAGCAGGAAAGCATTAAAAGCATGTAAACACGGCGCAAAACAAGCCGACACACTCGAATAGCACGCGCACACACACACACACACACACACAAACACACACACACACACACGACGCGCTCCATTAAAGTTGTTTGTTTGCAGCGGTAAGCGCACAGAGGTATGTCCGACTAAAACCAGCTCGTCTTTCAGGAGACGGAGAGGGTTTACGCTGCTCGTGCACCCGTCCTCCTCCAGGGTCACAACAGGCCAGACTCTCTCCGCCAGCAAGTCAACAATCTGACATGAGACCAGCCAATAACACGTCCCGGGACATAAACAAGAAAGGCTCAACTCTATGAGGACCGGTAATGGTCATTAAAGATATTCTAATCAATATATCTTATTAACAACGGAGCATTTTAGCGTCTTTCAGCTTGTTTCGCTTCCACGGCCTCTCATCGGGGTCTTACGGCTGAGCGCATTTAGCATTTTGTCTCTTTTTTGGAAAATGAATTAGACTCAAAATGCGAGTGTTGGGAAGTGGAGAGAGAGTCTGTATCCATAACGGTAAAAAAAAAAGAAAAAAAAAAGCATGATTTACATAATATCATGTGTATTATTAACATGATATCAGTATATCGTATTTAAATATCGCCAATATCTGTATATCGTGACACGGCGAGTTGAGAAATACGGACGCCGGTGACACTGGATCGTTCAAACGTGTTTGCGTGAACAGATGAGCGACGGGCGGTGAACAACAGACACTCAGGTTTGAGGAACAAGGCAAAGGGACATTCCATATTTCTTTCATTCAGTTCAACTAACTGAATTAATTGAATGACTAAAACTAGCAATTAACTGATTCAAGCATTGCGTGTGGATTTAGATCTTGATGAATATTAATCCTCGGTGCGACGGAGCTCCACCGGTTTCCAAAGGACTATAAAGAACACATCACTGAGCCACACACGCTGCACCGGGTGTTCGTCCGTCACTCTGAACGTGGACAGCTTCCCACACACGGCCTCCTGATGCGAGCTGAATATCGGCCTCGACATTCTGGTGTTCGCCCAGCAGAAGATTTTCTGAAGCCAGTTCTAATTATTAGAATTCGGTATTGAAATGTTTCCTTTCTGTGCCCAGCTCTAGAAATTACCCTCTGTACGGTTTTGTGTTCTTCGTTTTAAAGCAGCGCTGTGATTGGCCTCAGCAGCTACAACCCAATCCCTGTGAGGTGCGGCTACACTACATTACATTTCATTTAACTGACGCTTTTATCCAAAGCGACTCACAATGAGTGCATTCATCACACACTGATGACGGGGGCTACCATGCGAGGTGCCACCTGCCCCATCAGGATTCTAACTAACATGCATACAACATTCACACGCCGTAGGTAGGTACAGTTATGAGAGCAATACATGCGGCGTTTGTTAAGAATAAATGCGGCGGTGGTGGCATTTTATGCAAAGGAATGCATTATGGGTATCAAATGAAGAAGTCCTCTATTGGTCACCTTAAAGGGTGCTGGTACTGGTATCGTGATGTATTTTAACGATAAATTATGTGTGCGAGTGTGTGTCCGTGAGTGAGTGTGCACCTCTGTGTCTGTCCACGGCTAGTCTCGCATTCTACTGCAGCAAACCGCATCATATTTTTGGGTCGGCCGGTTATGGCTGCATGCTTAAGGAGGTGACTCTCCCGAACCCCCTTTTATTACCTGTTTTATGCTGCCATTGACCTGCCAGCTGAGTCCTCGCCCACTATTCCTGACCGGCCCCCTGAGTGCCGTCTCGTTTCGGGTCCCAGGCGGTGTGTTTGGCGGATATCAGGTAACGGAAGTATCAGTCCACCCCCCGCTGAGTACCTCTCGGCCAGGGGGGAAATCCGTTTGCACACTTTTACTGATTTAAAAAGTGTGCTTGGCTAACAGCTAACAGAAGTACCAGTAGGCTTCACATGCTGCTGAGTACATCGCCGCCAGACAGCTCGGTGAGTTGGATTCTGTTTTTGGCAAGATGGTTTGAAATGCCTAACAGAACAGAGTGCACCTTTCCGGTTATACATTTTATTATTTTTAATAATTATTATTGTATATATATATATATATATACGTTTTTTAAAATACTTTCTTCAGAACAAACGGGCATGGTTCTGACCGAGTACCGCAGACATCGGAAAGTATTAAAAGATGTACTAATGTATTGTTGTTTTATTTTTTCATAGGATCTGTTGACTGGTATTTCCTTATTTCCCTTTAAGTTACTGCTGCTACGACAACAACCCATCCAATGGTTGGCGAGATATTTTACCAGTCTGGACCAGACCCCGAGAGACAACCACGGTGTCTAGTATTCTTTCTCTCGTCCCAGTGATAAATACCAGAACGGCTCCTCCATTAATTGATCACAAGGACTATAAATGAAGACAAAAACACTATAATTTGGGGTCAATTTGGGCCGGTTACGCCTGCGACGGGTGTCGCTTCATTTTCGAACTTGGCCACAACTTATTCCGAGTCACAAAAACATCTCATTAAAAGCTGCCGTCAGTCTGTAATTTTGGTGTTTGGATAAAATCCATCAAAAAAAAAAAAAAAAAGCCCTGTGGTGCCGTGAACAATGAATTTCCTCTCAACGTGATGACACCACAGCCCCGTCGGCTTCCAGCAGGCTCTACGGGCTGCTCGCTAACTTCCTCCCCCAGCTCATGTGGCTTCCTGGCAATCAGCCAGAGCCCTCTCTCTCTCCCCCCCCCCTGCAACCCCCCCACCACCACCTCCCATTGGTCCATAAAGCCACTTCTGCTGCCTGTCCCGTGTGAGACAGGAAGCAAGGCCCTATGGACAGTGACCTCACCGCAGGAAGACAGCGGAGGGCGTGTGTGCTGAGTTGTAATCCCCGCTCTCTTCAGATGCTTCACAAAGCATTGCACCACAATGCCCCAAAGAAAAAGACTATTTTTTTTATATTTTTAGGGCAATTTTTTAATGTGTACATGTCCAGCATGGCTTGTTAACACACTCAACTAGAGGTGAACACACAACAACACAAATGTATAAAATCTTACATTTTCTACAGATAATCAAAAACAAAAACACTAAAAACCAATAAAAAAAAAAAAAAAAAGAAAAAAACGAATTGGAATGTTATTAACAAAATAAAATGTCCTATCAAGTTTGGAGAGAAAATAAACAAATGCACAAAATCAAATCAAAATAAGACAATTATCAAAGACACAAACAACTGCTTTGATTGACGGCTGCTTTTTTAATTTTTTTTTCATCTCTCTCCTCCCAGTCAGGGAGGATGGCAGAGCTCAGAAAGTCACTGAAGCATCACCGTGGTAGTAATGAAGAGAGGCCGAGTGTGAACCCACCACAGTCTGCTCTCTATGGAGCTGCAGCCAGCGGGTGAGACGGTCTTTATGGAAGCGGGCCGCTCAACAGCTTCCACGCCGGTCTGAAGACGATCCGCTGGACTCGGCCCAGGTGGGGCGGAGCCACGACACAGATGCTGAGAGCCGTTTGTCGGCCATCTTTTCTACTTTAGTGAGTGGTTGAGTTAGCAGAGTGCTGTCAAGAGTGGATGGGTGGGGATGGGGGGGTAAGGGGGGGTGTCAATGAGCAAGGTGGGAGGCTCCTCGGGGAAAGGAGAGAAATATCTGGACAACCCGCTGTCCTTTCTGGGTTTGGAGCCGTCACGAGCCACAGAGCTGACGGATCACAGTCCCTGTTGGGACGGGGTTCTTTTTTTTTTGTGTGTGTCTTTGATCTGTTCAGTTTGTCATTTATTGATCTGGGTTTTTTTTTTTTTCTTCCGGAAGAGTTCAGACTTTGCACAGGGCTGACGCAACGACTTTTTGAAGCTTGCGGTTACTAAGAAGTGCAGGGATACGCAGTGGAGAGGGGGAGTGAAACACACACACACACACACAGAAAAAGAGAGGGAGCACAGAAGCTTCTAAAAAAAAAAAAAAAACAACACCTTAAGTGATTGTGGAAATAAAAAGACGTAAAAAAAAAACAAAGAAAGGTATGAAAGTTGTTCAGAGCCAAAGCAGTAGGGCTGACGGAGGGGCGCTCAAACATGCAGTGTTTACAGAAACACATCCTGAGAGAGATGAAAGCTCAGCGATAGCTTGACCTCAACGAAAACTTTGCATCACGGCCCTGAACTTCAAAAGGAACGGGGCATTAACATAAAAATAATAAAACCTTCCGAATGTCACATCCTGCTGTCAGGTCTGCAAACCTGACGGGTTCGGTGTGTTTCAGTGAATCCCTCCACGCTGTTCAAAAGCTGCTGAATAAGGATTAAAGAAAAATAACAAAAATACAGGCTCTGCTGTGTGGGGCCGGATCTCAGCCTGGACGAGTTCCCTTCAGGGGAGGGGGGAGGTTTGGAGGAAGACAATAACGTGTTTGTGTGCACATTGGGGAGAGAGAAAATAGGGGGAGGAGAGAGTGAGAGTGTGTTTGTGTGTGTGAGAGAGAGAAAGAGA